>JAODTR010089126.1:0-14112 GCA_025399935.1 Amblyopsis rosae | reverse complement strand
CAGTCCAATATTCAAACCTTAATAATTCCTCAGCATGAATTATCAATGAAGCGTGGTTAGACTGCTGGATCACTACACATAATATATAATAGTTATACATAAATAATAATCAAAACACATGAACTACTACAGATCTATAAGAAATAATACAACATAATATATAATAGTTATACATAAATAATAACAATCAAAACACAGCAGTGAGGTGATTAGCCTAGAACCACAACTACTACAGAGAGCATGTAACATTAGGGTGGGCCATACTTTTTATTTTTTGCAAATCAATTGAGAGGGGTGTTAAAACAATGTATTGTTGGAATCTGGGTGGTGTCTTCTCACCCAGTTCCAGCGTGTTCGTTTATGGAGTTTAAGTAGGAGGAAACAATATGACCAGGTTTAACAAAATCATCTTTAATATAATAATAGTATATCAGAAATACAAGTTGCAGGGCCCTGGTCCACACTTCCTTTAACTGACTGACAACATGCAATATCAACAGTTCGAGAAGTCTGGCCCCGTCTGTCTCTCGGCCCAGTGATAATATAGAGTCCAGGAGGTTGTGTAAGCAGGGCGTGTGGCATTCTCATTGGTGCTGGTCATTCTGAGTTAGAGAGGGGGCTGTTGGCCTTCAACTTCTGGGACATCTCTCTTTCGTTTCTGGGCAGATAGGTATAAAGACCCCTTGTTACACACTGGTATGAGAGCTTATCTGACTCACTAGGTTTCTCTACTCTTCTGTTCTTACCATGTTTTGTACAAGATTCATGTGTGTGTGTTCTTTTTCTGTAAATTTCCACCCATCCAGGTGCTCTGATGGCTGGTGTGTGTCTCCAGTCCTCCCTAAAACATTAACATTAATAACATCAAAGTAGAAAGGCGTATAGATTACATGCGGAAATAATAAAACAGGGAAATAAATAACCAACCATTCAGAGTGGCTTCAGTTCAGTTTTGTGATTTGTTGTGATCCATGAAATATCATCTGAGACGCCTGTCCAAAATAAACACAAAATAGGCAACATGCTTGCATAATACTTAATGTCCAGAAGGAGGTGGTAATGCACCCCAGTCTGTGCGGCACCGAACCACCAAAGAGAGAAAGAAGAAGACAGCCAGATGTGAGTTTAGAAGAAGAAGAGACAAGCGATGTTAGTGCATCTTGTACCTCCATGCTGCAACCACTGATCAAATAGACAACATTTTAATTTATTGATGCACTTTTGTTGTTATTCAGACTGGTTCGTGATTTAGCCGACGTCCAGGTCGGGAATGATCGTTACGAGATGATGCTAGCCAGACAGGTATGGTTGCCACTGTCTTCGCTTCACCGGCGTATGCTGCATGGAAACGACCGGTCTTTTCAAAATGTACCATAATGCGGTCCGGGCAGTGTGCATGATACTGGAGTAAACAATTAAACGTGATCACGGTGTATTTAACAGGCTCTAAATGCAGTAGGCTAATCGTGGTTCACCTCTATTTACTTATTGGCAAATTTGTTGGACTGAATCTGATCACGTGTGTCATCCACAACTGGGCATTACAGATGTTTTTTCATTTCATTACGATACCTGCTGCTGCACATTTCTGTTATTAATTGAAGCAAACTGTGTTATCCTGTGTTACTTTACAGACACACTCCTCCTATAACCAAATTATTGTAGCTGGTCCAGTTTGAATCTCACCGCCACAGTGGAAGAATACGGCAGTTCATGGCAACAGGCCCGCACAAATTTGGGCTCAAGTCCCTCGCTGACATACCCCACACATTTGTGCAAGGCGTGTGGAGACCATTTCAACACCAGGGCACGGCAGGTAGGAACCACCGCATTTTAGAAACCGGTGTGGTAGACTGCGGTCCACCAGGGGACTATAGGCTATACTACTACTAAATACTATATAGTTTCTTTACGTAGGGTAGCTTGAAATAAGACCGTCCTTATAATACATCCATAGTAAGACGCCCCCTGATGCAAGACCCCCCCCCCCCCTCTAATTATCCCCCTGACCACTGGATGAAGCCATTATTCATAAGATAAGCTTCTGTGTTATTTTATAAAGACATACATGTACACACTTTATTTTACTGTTAATATGAGAATCATATGGAGTAGTGCATTCATTTGAACAAAAAAATAACATGCATTTTTTGTGATATGTGAAAGTGTATTAGTAGGCCATTTGGGGTAAGATGCCCCACCCTAAATCTGGTAGCTCGTAGGACATCAAGGGCATTTTCCAGTGGAACGATTATGTGGACAAAATAATTGTCCTGAAACCAAGTAGCCAACCTAATGTTTTGGAGTAAGCGTGCCCTCGCCCTGAATGTTAACTGCAGTGTGAGTGCAGGCCAGCAGGGGGAGTGGGGAGGGGGAGTGGGTTCAAGGCAACTGGGCCAAGTGTGAGTATGCCCCTAAGTCATCATCAATATTAATAGCATTACATAATGTCATTTTTATTACATCTCAACATCTTAAATGTATGCTGTCTCATTCTCATATGAATTGCATGAAATTCAAAAATCTAATATGTTGACGCAGCCATTACAGACATATCCTTCAATTGGAACAGTGCAGTATGCACCGACAGAAGTGGTTCTAAAGCCACGCTGGTTCTGCCATCATCTTGTGCATCTGTACTGCTGAAACACAACAATCTAAAAGCAGTAAAACAAATTATGGCTTTGTTGTTGTTAGCCATGTGAGCGTTGTCCAACCCACAGCCTATATGGACAGCCCAACTCCTCCCTGTTGTTGTTAGCCATGTGAGCGTTGTCCAACCCACAGCCTATATGGACAGCCCACCTCCTCCCTGTTGGTGTTAGCCATGTGAGCGTTGTTCAACCCACCGCCTATATGGACAGCCCACCTCCTCCCTGTTGGTGTTAGCCATGTGAGCGTTGTCCAACCCACAGCCTATATGGACAGCCCAACTCCTCCCTGTTGGTGTTAGCCATGTGAGCGTTGTCCAACCCACAGCCTATATGGACAGCCCACCTCTTCCCTGTTGTTGTTAGCCATGTGAGCGTTGTTCAACCCACAGCCTATATGGACAGCTCAACTCCTCCCTGTTTTGTAACCTGCTGTTCAGTCCACTGCCGTTCGGGTTCATTGAACTTGTAGCAAACGTTCCACCATCCTGAACGATGATCATCATGACAACTAAATAACAGCATAATCTTTTATGCCTCTTTTGTATATTTCTATGTACTTAATAACCTCTCCTCTATCTCTCGGCTATGGTCCTGGCTATAGCATGTGTGTGTGGACTGCAGGAACCACTACTGCGGGCGCTGTTCGGTACAACAGGAGCCACCGCATCCCCGGCTCTGCCACACCTGCCAGCATTTCCACGACACTCTGTTTAGCCGTACCCAGCTGATGAGGCTCAAGGTTGGTTTGTTTCCGTGACGAGGTAACATTCGTTAACGTTGTTAGACACGTGTGACACGTGAGTGGCTACTAGGGTTGGGTACCGAAACCCGGTGCCAATATGGCACAGGTGATCTGATACTGATATGATCAGTATTTATTGGACAGAATTAAAACGCAAATATCGGTGGCTCATTTCAGTACCACTTAGACTATATATAGATTAACGTTTTAGGGGGTTAAAAACAAAAATAATATGTTTTAGCTCCGTATAATTATCTGATACTTACGATCCATGAACGATGTAAACAGAAAGCATTTTGTAAGAAGATTTAATACTGAGGAGGAACAGCATGGTGAAAAATAAGACTAGATATGTATTTTCATGGACTGGATCACTGGAACCTTTACTGAAAGGAACCCTTGATTGTAGGGCGGTCATGGCGATTTATATATATTTTTTTTTTGGTGGTCAGAAACGGACATAAGAAGATCACTCATCGCGCATTTTGAGGTAGGTAGGCTACCCTTAGCTATGTTAAACATGCTTAAAAGGCCTAAATCTAAAGGTTCGAAACAGATGCACCGATCAACCGCCCTGTCTTTATAATTATAGCGTCGTTACCATTCATATGTTTACCTGTAATGTAAGTCCTGTTAAATGGACGTTGCCTTGTAAAAGTGTAAACATGACAAATGCCAACTCTCGCGGCTAAGGGACCGTCAACAAATTACTGTGAATCATAATAATTGGAATAATAATGATGTTTGATATATTATGTATGGGCTTTAATACATTTATCATATTATCATCATATACAGCAATGAACAAATTAATAAGAACCGGTTCAGGCACCACCACAAATGTTGTAAAAGTATCAATATCGAAAGAACCGGTATCAAAACGATACCCAACGCTAGTGGCTACGTCATGTTGTTGTGGCACATTAACACAGTGGTGAATTAGCCTCGTGATGCCGTCCTGATCTTGTGAGTTACAGTTTGACTTCGCCTCAAGTGCCAGTCTGGAGCCCCTCAATTCAAAAGTTTCAGTCAAAATTTCAGTCAAACTCCTTTACATACGATTGGACAACGGTTGACAAACGCTTTTACGGTTCTAGACTGATAATTGTGGTGAGATTAACTTGCTGCTGGTGAGATCAGCATGGACTCACCAGGCTAGTGGTGGCTAGGCCATACCGTAAGGTAGCTAACGACAGAATGGTTAAAAGGCAGGGATAGTCATTCTCGAGAAGGCTTGCTAACTTAAATCAAAACGCTCCCTCAGAAGCTCCACCCCACAGATTGAAACGCATTGTGAAGCCAAGCGGCATTGTTGCTGTGAGCGGTATTCTGTCCTCCGAGTATTGGAGGCTGTCTACCCATTGACAGATAGCTAAACAAATGCTGAAAACGAGGCTTGACTGATATTTAAACCAAGGCTGAAGATGATGAAATGAAAGATGTAGACCAATAGACAATAATATTCTACTAGCATAAAAGTGTACGATCAACATAAGTGAACTATCACATATAAACACAGCCTCTTACCTTTAAATATACATTGTTACTTACAAGCAAATCTGCTATTGGATTAACATGGCAGGAATGATGGTAAGCCTAAAACAGCTGATTGTTCTGTTCAGTACCTGGGGACTTACTGAAGTTACAGTTGTAGCTGGTCCTGTGTCATGTGACCTGTTGCGATATACAGAATGGCCAAAGTGGGGCAGTAAAGGACCAAACTGATTAAATGCAATAACAATTATGGTAACAACACAAGCGGTGTTGGCCACTTTGTTTATGTTCCTATTTACGGAGCCAGGGCTGTGTAGAAGTCAAGTACGTAAGCTGTATTAGCTTACGATTAGCTTGCAATAGCTGACTACACCCTGAACAGGCGTTCCACCCCCCCCCCCCCCCCTCAAAGGTGCGGGAGCTTCGTGACTACCTCCACCTCCACGAGGTGCCCACTCAGACGTGCCGCGAAAAGGAGGAGCTGGTGGACCTCATCCTGGACCAGCGCGCCTCGGGCCGCCGGTCAGGATGCGACAACGGCCCATTCTCCTCCTCCTCCTCCTCCGGCCTCCCCGGCGACGGGGTTGCCACGGGCGCCAGCTCCCGGCCAGACGGGACGAGCGAGACGTCGCGGTCCCGCAGTGAATCGCAGCCGGCGGACGGCGTCAGGGATGATGATGATGAGGAAGATGTGGATGAGGAAGACGATGATGACGGGGACGACGATGACGAAGATGACGATGATGACGACGAAGCCGATGAGGATAAGAAGGTAAAATACCCTGAGGCCAGCCAGTTGGTCTTTACAAAAGACTTGCATACTGTAAATGTAATGGGACCGACTGAAGAAGTGTTTCTATAGCTACAGTGGCGGCCTTGTTTCATCTGACACTGATGAACGGCGCTTTTCGTCCGTAGTTGACCATTTACATTTTCATTCGCATTTGGCAGAAGCTTTTATCCAAAGCAACTTACATGTAGCAGCCTACATGTGTCACTAGTTGGGCAGGCCATACACTAGCAATTGTAAGCAAACAGTATTCTATTAGAATAATTATAGCATCTTGTCATCATGTCAATATCATTAAATCAACAAAATAGCTAATGGCCTGAGTAATAACGTGCTTAATAAGAGCAGAAAGTAGGGGTAATGGAACAAAGAAAGCACATCCCTAGTTGTTTCTTTGAGTAAAGCTACGAACATGAAAACAAAATAGTAAATTAAATGATTTAGGTTTGTTATAGTATGTGCTGTGTTTATGTATAGTCACATTAAGCTAACCAATCACGCTCCTTCTGATTCCTTGCCCTCCCGTGTAGTCCGACAGCGACGAGAGCCTGACTGCGGGGCGCAGGGCATCCCTCTCGGACCTGAGTCGGGCGGAGGACGTCGAGGGCCTGAGCGTCCGCCAGCTCAAGGAGATCCTGGGCCGACGCTTTGTCAACTTCGAGGGTTGCTGTGAGAAGTGGGAGCTGACGGAGAGAGTCACGCGTCTGTACAATGACCGCAGTGACGTCCAGAGACGAGGTGAGGAACGGCTCAAGCACAGGTCCTCACCTCGTGCAGCGTGACACTAATACTGATGCCTTGTGATGCATTCCTGCGGAAGCAACGATGAATGTTAAAGGCGGGGTCGGTCTTTCTCCAGAACGCTTGCTAACTTCAAGCTCAAATCAAAACGATATCCTTCCGCAGCACCGTCTCGCACACTGAAACACATTTTGTAGCGTAGTTCTCTGGTGGTACTACGGCTTTGTTTTAGATGTCTCCCTGCGCCAACACAGCTGATTCAAATCAATGGGTCATTATAACGAGCTATTCATGTGAATCAGCTGTGTTGGAGCAGGGAGACATCTAAAACATGCAGGGCAGCGGCCCTCCAGGAGCAGGATTGGGGAACCCTGGCTTATACCTTTTTAAGTGGGCGTGTCGACGTCCGTCAGCGACGGCATTTTGATGTGGAGGCAGCGCCCAGACAGCTAAATCTACCATGCATGTCCTGGAAATACAGTCAAGTTACACCAAACCCTCAGACTGATTGTAGGTACTTTTTCCTAATGGATATTTGGAGTGTTTACATTAATTAACGCCCTCTGAGAGAAATAATATATGGGCAGTCTTCGGTGAAATCTGTGGACCTCCCCATTGACTTGCATGGAACGGTGGGTGTCTCTGGTCTGCATAAAGGGTGTCCCCCAAAAGTACAAATGTGCAAAGCTCTCGGTTCACTTCGCTTCATTCTCTACTTCAAGTGTCCTTTCATGATTTACGGAGGAATGCGCGTTATGCCCATCCGCATTCCGATTTAATTATTTGACACCTATTGTTACCGCCTCTATAACATTGACAACGAACTTGAACAGAGATTTTATAGACTGATAGTTGGCAGAATAAATCGTGGCATGTGAGGGGGAAAAAAAAATCGTATCAGTGTCTTATCTTTCTCTCTCTCCACCCTTTGAGAGACGTCACATTGAGACACGGCCTCCACCCCGGGTCGCGTCTCAATGTGACGTCTCTCTCTCCTTGTCCAGAGCGCGCCACGGCCAAGCAGCTGGAGGAGGACGACTTGTGCCGCATTTGCATGGACTCCCCCATCGACTGCGTGCTGCTGGAGTGCGGCCACATGGTGACGTGCAGCCGCTGCGGCCAGCGCATGAAGGAGTGCCCCATCTGCAGGCAGCACGTGGCCCGGGCCGTGCACGTCTTCAGGTCCTGATGGGGGCCGTGCACGTCTTCAGGTCCTGATGGGGCTGTGCACGTCTTCAGGTCCTGACAAGCTTATGGCCGCTTTAAAGTGGGTCCTGTTCAATTTATTTATTTATTTTTTAATGTATTTATTTATTTATTTATTTATTTATGTGTTTAACCAGGCAGACTATTTAAAGGTGGAGTCAGTGATGCTTGTGAAAGTTTTTTGAACTCTATAACAACAAACACACCTCTGCCTTCACTGCCATAGGATACTCCCTCAGAAGCTCCGCCCCACACACATTGGACACACATTGCCAAGGCTAGGGGTAGTGTTGTGAGGTGCGATCTGCACCACTTTGTGTTCCCAAACAAATACACACTGAGCACGCACACAACACAGGCAGCTAGCTAGCGGAGCGCAAGGAGATGTTCACTGAATGTGACACAAAGTGTATTAATAGCTTAGAATGGCTGGCTCCAACTTTAATAATGCCTCAGCTAAACTGTGACTTTTTTTGTTATCAATGTCAAGATTTACTGTATGGTTGTTTTTGTCACAGACGTTTTCTTGAACGACACTATTTTAGATAAACCATGCTATATTAGAAGTGTATATGGTGTTGGTCGTAAATTATTCTGTCTCCAAGGACCCCATCTGAGAAGCGTGGGAAGTATAAAATAAATGTATAATATGAAGGCAGCGAAATTGTCATTGGAAAAAGAAAAGTTGTTAATGTGTTCTTAACATTTCATTGTAGTATTATGTTGAGTATTATGATCACTTAATGTATTGTGAAACTTAATTATGGTTTGCTGCACTTCAATAATAAATAGGTAGATCAATTGTTTTTTTTTTATTATAATGTAGTAATGCAAGTCATGCTCTTTATTTAGCAATACTAGAATAAAGAAGTCTTAACTACAGATGTGTTGAATGTGTACTATTATAGTGAATTTGAACCTAAACAGGGATGAACACCAATTTCATTGAATCTTGCTATTTTTGCAATAGATAACAAGCAGCTAACCTAGCATATGAGTTGTAGCTTGTAGCTTGTAGCATAGGCCTACACTGTGCGTACAGTCTGCAGTTGTTCTCCTCTCGTTGTCCAGTTGTACCAAAACACATTCCATATGAATGCTTCACGAGTTCCAGATGTCCTATTAGTGGATCTACTGATAATGCCTTCCAAAGACAAAAGATAAATTAGAAATACTTAATATTTTTCATGTAGTTTGTTCATGACACAGATTGTCATGTAAAATTAATTAACAGCATATGAGCATTGTTTGTACAAATTCATTATAGTAAGGTACAGTATACCAACACTGTATATAGGTTAAACTGTGAGGTTACAGTATGAGTATACAGATTCTTGTCATTCAATCTGGTAGGCCTCAAGCATAAGTAATAATCCCAATTATGGAGTGTAACATCTTTTACCTCTAGGAAATGTTCCATAATGTCTAAATGCTCATTAACAAAACACATCTTCGTTGTCTCTGAATTGTAAATAAAATGAACTTTCCAATCCCGAGGAGATGTTTCCCAGGATTGGAGATGTATCTACCCGATGAATAGAATGAGAATAAGACCATCTCCCTCTACCTGCAACAACAAAGGACCCCCGCTCATGGAGAAAGACTTTTGGTTCTTTGGAGGCTCTCAAGCAGTAGCACAGTAAATTGGGAGATGGAGGAGGAGGAAGAGAGCGGTCTAGAAGACCATCTGGCTCCTAACGTGACGCGCTAAGTGATGTTACACACACAACCATCTGGGAAACCGTCCATAGAAACATTATGATGCTGTTTAAGACAAGTCCTAGCATCATAAAGGGTTGCTCAATAATGGGAGTACAGCTAAAATACTTAGTTTCACTCTGGTAGAGATGCGTGGTAAAGAAAGCTAAAGTTATCATTAGCTAACAAGACCACATCCTCTCAGACAAATTTGTTCTACTGTCCTCAGGGGGGCATATAGCGCCGCCTTGAGGGCAGTAATTGTAATTGTAGGGTGTAGTCTACACTTGCTGTTATCACTGACAGGCCAGCCCGGAATATTGTGTGTATTGTAGCCTATGTTATGGATGCTGTCTTGTTCACTGGGAACTATCAACTGAATTGCCCATTGTGGGGTAAAGTTGTCTGAATCTGAGAAATAGTTTAGAAAATGGCAGGCACTGACTGAAACACTGGCGAGTGGATGAACTGACGGCGACTATCACTGGTTAATGTCACACGTGAACTACACCCATATAGCTGCCATTGCAACACCGGATGGTCAGAGACACTTTGGTTCGGACTGATTCTCGCTGCAAAGTCAAACTGAAGATTGCGAGATCAAGACAGTCTCACAAGGCTATCTGGCTTCACCCAGGAGCAGCTGAAAAGCTATAGATAAGCCATGCCAACTACGAGGCATTCACTGGTACTGCACTGAAGTCCTGTGAAGAGAACTGGGCCTTCTGCCAGCAGATCCCTATTGAGTACATTGGTTATGGGCAGGAGTTTAGGCCTTGAATCAGGCAGAGCATTATTCAGTATGCTGCCAACTCAAGTGATAACAGGACAAGCTGGTGATGGAGAAGGACAACTATGCAGCATCTACATCATAACTATTCTATGCTAATATTCTGGTCTGTGGTTGTTTCAGGGTGGCCTGACCCGTATCCTTTAAAACAAAGAAACAACCGCAATCCACAAAAAGTGTGTTGAAATTGCGATCTACTGGGACAGGACAGTCTAGTGTTCTGTGTCATCTCCCAGCAGGAACATCATGGGTTCAAGACCCAGAGAAAGCACCCATGTAATACACATTAAGCCACTCTGCATACAATCTGATGAACAGTGTTGTTGTATGTAACTGATAAACGTTTGCATAGACAAAGATAGACTTATGGGACAATAAGCATTTTTGCCCATGTTCTAGTTTATTGTCTATGCTTTTCAATAGGACTGACAATAAAGTGACATTAACACAAAAGTATATCATCCACAGCTGTAAAAGATGTGTACATTTGCAATTTTTCCAAAAGACTGTAGGAACTCAGACCCGCTTATTAATTTATAATACACAAAATTAATGTCTTACCCCCCCTAATGTTTTTTTTGTTTTCAATCATTTTCTAAAACAAACACTTGTGTATGTGTACTAAGGATCTCATTTCACCCCACCCCGCACACAGTTGTCTAATGATAATGCAATTTAAGGCATGTTGATGGGCCTTTATAACCTCTTAATTACTTGTTTATGGATATAGCATGCAGTACTGGCAGATGTCAGTGTCACAGTGAAAACCTTCCCTCCCTTATTCAAAAGGTACCATTTTAAATTAAGCTTTCACATAAGTTCAGTTTAGACGGGAATCTTTGCGATTAATAATTCATAAAACTTCAATGACCAACAGATCTCAAAAGACAATTCAAAAAACAATTTCTTGAGGTGACAAAAAAAAATTAAAGATTCATGATTAACATTAACATTTGAAGGAAAAGGTTTTGTTTATAGTATGTGAGTAATTACATTGTTATTTTTACATAACACATCCACTAAGACTTAAGTCCATAATTATCCTAAATGTGAAAAACCTAACAGGAAAATAATAGACATTATTCTAGGGTAAATACCATTCAAGACAGGCATTCACAACCCAGAAATAAGTTTAACATTACATTGATCGACATGTTCTGTTGTATGGATTAATGTTACAATTAACCATTGTCTGCATCAGGATAAAGTTCTCTCTCATGCTCATATCTTTAATAAAACCATGTCAAGACTGGAGGAAATTTGCTAATTTTTGTCTTGCCTATAGGCAGATGCAACCTCTTAATATCAATAAAGTGCAAATACTCGGTACATTGAATGAGTTGGTAGAAAATAAAAAGTCAAATGGAAGTTGCTTTCCCATAACTTAGAACCAATATAATTCCTGATGTTATTCATAATATTATACACACTATAATTCATTCTAATACAAATTAAATATCCTGGGTGTAATTAGAGATCAAAAAATTGGATTTGGGTCAGCCAGTGCTGGTATAAATTGGTCTTTATGGGTGTAAATATGTAAATAACTTAAGTATAATAATGAAATAAAAACAGTCTTGTAAGCAGACTTCGTAGTGATGCATAGTGATTATGCAACCATAGGCAACTGGCCTATCCAATGATATCCATGCACCAAGAGCTGGTGCGTGAACAATACAATCTTGGTACTACAGTATTTAGGAACTCTCAAACCTAAGACTATGCTATTTCATCTACCACTTTTTCAGGTTTATCACGATTCCAAAAACATCACAATACTGAGTGAGCATAGTCTACTAGCGGTTCACAAAACACAAAACAGGATTAGCAATATAAATCTAGTAAAATCTGGAATAATTTGCCTAAGCCATACAGAACAACCTGTCTTTTTATTGTGTTTGTGTGTATGATGGAATTTGTTGATCTCATGTAAAATACGATCTTACATCAGAATGTGTACGATGACATTTAGGACGTAATTGAACAGACAAAAGCATACAGGCTCCACAACTCCACTACCACACCTTCTCTCTCAACTGTTGAAATGTAATATTCAGAAAAAAACAAAACAAGCCCCACAAAACCTTTAATTGTACAAATGTTTCTTCTGTGTATTTCTGCACTTTAAAAAAAAAAACTATGTTGCAGTTTAATGGACCTTTAAAAGAATAGTGTGTGCACTGTTATGATCTGTCCAACAGGGGGCAGAGCGAGGCAAAGAGGGGTCAACACACTCCACACTCACACACACTGTCCAGTGGGACCCATATCTTGGACAGTGCATACTGTAAGCCAGTGTGCTGCGTTCAGAATCAGACGCTGTTCAACTCTGCTAGAAAGTAGTTATTAAATTACACGTTATGACTATAAATTACCATCATGAATTTTCACACAACATACAGAAATACCCTGCCCGAAACAGGAGGGGTTAAAATACTGAAATGATACTAGCTCTTACACACGGTGTTTTTTAAGAAATGTAGAATATTGCTAGCAATGCATCAGGTTCCACTCTCTCCCAGTGAGTAATGACCATTTGCATTAATTTCCTTCATTACACCTACGTATGGTCGCACATGCCACAGACTGAAGCCTAACAAACCAAGCCAGAAGAATTTTTGCAAAATAAACCTTTGATAGCAAAAGAAGGTGGTGGATGGGGATGTAGTAGGAGAATGTCAGGGGGAAGTAAGTACTGGAGAGAGAGAATGACAGATATGACAGCAATGACAAAGTGCTTCAAGAAGACAAGAAACTCCTTTTTTTTTTTGGTCGAGCTATTATACACAGTCATATCTACAGTAGAAACATGGGACACAGGATGCAGGATGTAAGATAATGATGCTTAGTTATTTACAAAACGTCTTAGTAGTGTTCTTCATTATTCAATTGTTAGAGCGCTCCCGATCTGAGGGCACAGGACGGACCCGTTCTCTCCCAGTGTCTCGACCGACCGCCTTTGCCCGCCAATCTTCTCCTTGGCTGGGGGGAGGGGTTTGGAAAGAGAGGAGCATGTTATTGGGCCAGTGACACAGTTCATCGGAGGAGGTGCCATCATGTCTCCGGGAGCTGGTTGATGTCAGTGAAGTTGGTGTCGTTTAGGATGACTTTGATGCGCTCCAATGAGTCGGTCTGTCTTATTCGCTCCAACTGGACCTGCAGTGGACCAATCACACACGCGCACACACACCCACACGCAAGCTTAAGTACAAAAAAAAGGTACTTTCCTAAAACATTTACAAAGAATAAATATAGGTATCGCTAAGATGTTCCCTGATGACATAGCTATAAACACAACGCTGATTGGAAAACCACACCCGTATAGATATACGTAACGCTTATTGGAAAACGGCGCCCGTATAGCTATAAACACGATGCCGATTGGAAAGTTCAGTTGATACTTGGACACATTTAAAATGATTCCAAGGCTTTCCAGACAAAATTAACGTGAAGCTTAGAAGAAGAAGAAGAAGAAGAAAAAGAAATTATTTGGTTGGGAGAGGAAGCTGGTTGTTATGGTGAAAGAGCCCCCTCCTTACCTGTAGGGTCTGGGAGAGCTTGACAAAGTCCTTTTGCACTTGCTCGCTGACGTCCAGCTCCGTCTGCAGTCGCTGGGCTTTATCGTGCTCGTCTCGTACCTGGGCCTCCAACGCCCCCTGGCAGGGAGCACACGCACACACACACGCACTGTGAGGTCACAGCTGGGATCAGAAAATGGGAAGTAGAGATCGGTGCGTGTGTGCATGCGTGCGTATGCATCATAGGCAGCCTGAGTGTGTCGAGGAAACTCGTACTTATATCCCAGGATTAAGTTGTGTGTATACAGACAGACACACACACATATATATACACACACATATATATATATACATACACACACACATATATATATATACACATACATACATATTTATACATACACATACATATATACTCATATACATATATACACACATATATACACACATATACACACATACATATATACACATACATA
>JAODTR010089115.1:0-14112 GCA_025399935.1 Amblyopsis rosae | reverse complement strand
GAGAAGGACTAGACACTGTGGGCCAACACAAACCTCATGCCCTGCTGTCAGGCCGACAGGCCCCCCCGCCACACACACACACACACACACACACACACACACAGAGACACACAACTCTTGACCCCAGCATGGCCTGCCTCACTCTCCCACTCTCATAGTCCATTAAAAGATTGGCATTTCACAACCTATTAAATTCTCACTTAATAAAATGCTTTTCCCTTCCTCCCCCTCCTTAAACATCTCTCTGGGTAACTCCCCATTATCAATCTTTGCCATCTGAATGAGTAAGGACATGCAGCCTAGCTACTGTGTGGGTGATTAGATTAAACTGGTATTTCAGACAACAAAAAAAACGTATTTTGTTACTGTACAGTATTTACTTGAGCCACTGGTCCTCTCAAACAAGTTAATTAAGTTGAAAGAATCAACATTTCAGACATATGGCTTTAGAATGGTGGTATAAATATACTTAGCATGGTTTGTTGTTGGAAATGAAAAATCCTTGCAGTGTCATGTAATTGTTACAATTACATGTAATTAATATAATAATGATATTGATTGTAGGAGGATGTGACCAAGTCGCACAAGGACAATAGTGGTCGCTGGGCAAATCCATGGTCCACTTGGAAGTTCCCGTCTTACTTTACTATGCTGCGCTTCTTCTTTTTGGACAAAGACCACAGCAATGTGCCAAGTAGCAAAGAGGTAGGTAGATGAGTGTGCGTCTGTTTTTTTTGTATTGCATTTTGTATTTCCTATCATGTAGAACTGTTTCCGTTTCACTCTACTGTGTTGTTAAGCATGTCGGACGAGGAGTCTAAGCTAATAGCTTGTTATGGGAGAGCTGTTTCTGGCAGCCTGCTCAAGCTCAGGTCAATCAGGTTGGATGGGGAGCATCTGTGCACAGCCATGTTCAGATATCTCCAGAGATGTTCAAGTCTGGGCTCTGGCTCAAGGACATTCACAGAGTTGTCCCGAACTCACCCTTATATTGGCTGTGTGCTTAGGGTCATTGTCCTGTTGGATGATGAACCTTCGCCCCAGTCGCTGTAGAGCAGGTACATTGCTGCATTCATCTTTCCCTCGATCCTGACTTGTCTCCCAGTTCCTGCCGCTGAAAAACATCCCCGCAGCATGATGCTGCCACCACCATGCTTCACTGTAGGGATGGTATTGACCAGGTGATGAGTGGTGCCTGGTTTCCTCCAGACATGACGCTTTGCATTCAGGACAAAGAGTTCAATCTTTGTTTCATCAGACCATAGAATTGTGTTTCTCATGGACTGAGAGTCCTTCAAGTGCCTTTTGGCAAACTCCAGGTGGGCTGTCATGTGCATTTTACTGCGGAGTGGCTTCCGTCTAGTCACTCTACCATACAGGCCTGATTGGTGGAGTTCAGCAGAAATTGTTGTCCTTCTGGAAGGTTCTCTCTCGACGGAGCAACACTGGAGCTCTGTCAGAGTGACCATAGGGTTCTTGGTCATCTCCCTGACTGAAGCCCTTCTCCCCCGATTGCTCAGTTGGGCCTGGCGGCCAGCTCTAGGAAGAGTCCTGGTGGTTCCAAACTTCTTCCATTTACGGATGATGGAGGCCACTGTGCTCTTTGGAACCTTCAATGCTGCAGAAATCTTTCTGTAGCCTTCCCCAGATTTATATCCTGTCTCAGAGGTCTAAAGACAATTCCTTGGACTTCGTGGCTTGGTATGTGCTCTGAGATGCTCTGAGTCAGCTGTGGTACCTTATATAGACAGGTCAGGTGTGTGCCTTTCCAAAGCATCTCCAATCAACTGAATTTGCTACAGGTAGACTCCATTCAAGTTGTATAAACATCTCAAAGATGATCAGTGGAAACAGTATGTACCTGAGCTCCATTCTGAGTGTCATGGCAAAGGCTGTGAATACACAATGAACAATCTACTGTAGTGAGGAATGCAATGACCCTTATAAGTAACTACGCAAAATATTGTAAGCAGAAGAGATAGCTGCTCACATTTTTCCTCTTCCTAGTTTACTGTTCTGTCCTCCTCATTCTCCCTATCCCTGTCTTTCTGCCCATCATCTCTTCCAGGAGCTAGACAGAGAGCTTCCAGTGTTGGTGCCATATTTTGTCCAGCAGCCAATCAACACTGGTGTTACTTCCAGTTCTGACTCCAGTGCGGGCCTTAGGGTGACCTGGCTGGGCCACTCTACAGTTTTGCTGGAACTGGATGGTTTGATCATCCTGACAGATCCTGTATTCAGCCAGCGGGCTTCACCTGTCCAGTTCATGGGGCCCAAAAGGTACCGGGGCCCCCCCTGCACAGTTGAACAGGTTTAGTATCTTTTTCTTACCTCCACAAGGTTTAACTTGTTGTACTGTAGATGTCACCTGCCTCTGCTGGCTCATGTGGGAACACAGCTACAACTGTTCTCTTCGATAACTGACAGAAAACCAGAGCTTACAACCGCAATCAGCTATACTAAAGTCGTAATAATGTTAAGTGGTGTTTTTTAACAAATTTGATTGTGTTGCCAAATACAGTATGTCATTACATTGCAACAAAGACTGGACAGTTTGTTTTTTAACTGAACCCACGGTTAATGACTGTTTTTAAGGTAATTAAGTTTACTGGATTGTTCATTATGATGTCTCTGTTTCCCCCTGCTGGTGTGTTTTTCCAGAATTGGAAAAACTGGTCATCCTTGGGGAATCGGCTAAACACGTTTGAACAATTATGTAATCTTCTAATTTTGCAACAATTTTAAAGCGTGTTTTCAAGTTACATTGCCATATTCTTTAAGTGGCCGTAGATGAAGCTTTGCTTGCCAACATGTACATTTTAACCCACAAAAGCACATTTACACATGTGTGGGTTTTACCCAATGAGACACTCATTTATCCCAACTATTCATATGTACTTCATCTATTGAATTTAAATTAAATTAAATGCCTTTTCAGGCACACCATAAACGATTCACTGGCAGTATGGTATGGGTGGAGGATGTGCCCGCACACATACTGTATGAGCATATTAGGATTCCAAACCCTAGTCTCTACATCAAAATTAGTCAACAATTTGATTGTGTTGTTGGCAGATAAACACAAAAACATGTACTAGGTACAGTATATTACATGCTTGAAGTAGATAATCTAGCAAAGCCATCTAAAGCACCAAAGCTCCTTGCCACATCTACTGTATGTGTTGATACTTGATACATTGCATGGACTCAACAACGTACAGCTGCCCTTACATATGTATTGTCTGTTTTCATTTTCATTCTGTTTTACCTATGACTGACCTATTGCTCAGTTAATCTGCTTGTGAACGTTTTGGAAAGTTTGGATTTTTGTTGTACGTTGTAATTTATTCTTAACATTATATGTTAATATGAATATAGATAATGTGTTGTCAGTTTTGTTCAGTTGACATCCACTGTTGGGTAAAGATGTGTATTATGATTTTATTTTGTGTACAATGTTACAATAGAGTTCTGTCTTTGTGAAGTAACATATCTGTTGCTTAAAGTGTTTTGTTTGTCATCAGGTTTCTTCCATAGAATCTGTCCAATTTTTATATTCTTCATCATGTATGTATCATCACCATGATGCAAATTGCAATATCATAACGTTCTGTCATGATCCATTCTCATTCATAGCTACAACAGACTAATAGTAATATTAATATATTTTATTTGAGGATGCCTTTCATGACACTCAAGGACATCTTACATTACAAATACAAAGACACATAACAAAACATTTGACTAACCTTTGGTCTCATGTCTCTATCCCCTGCATTGCTTTAGCTGCCCAGGATCGACGCGGTTCTGATCAGTCACTCTCATTATGATCACCTGGATGCAGGGTCTGTTGCCAGTTTGAATGCACGCTTTGGAGGGGAGCTACGCTGGTACGTAGCTGGGAACGTTGGCTAGATGGACACTGGCAGACTCATGAATGGGCTGGAAGGTTTAGCGAGGGAGATTGGTAGATTGTAATTGTGTGACTGGTTTGATATTTTTGTCATCTGAATCCTGAGGCCTGCGAGCATCGTTAAGGCCTTTTATCTCTGACAGATTCAGTGTACTAACAGTGTACTAACAGTTAGTGTTTGGAAGCAAATAGTTTATTTTGTGTATAATGTCTATTGTGTCTACCAGTGCATACCACCTACAGCCGAGAAATGGCACTGTAAACACCCATGACAATTGAAGACTCGCTACTGAATTTCTATATATACTGTAGATGTTTTTTATTTTTCTATTTTTGTATTTTTTTTCTAAGGGCGACTAAATGCTCCAATGCAACTTATAGTTCAGAAAATACGGTATCATGATGTGTGGCCTTCTTATTTGCTAGTGCAACCACAAGCACCAAGTTAGGTTGTCACAGTCTGTTTATGTTTCCTAGGTTCGTGCCCCTGGGTTTGATGGATTGGCTGACGAAGTCGGGCTGTGAGAACGTGATGGAACTGGACTGGTGGGAGGAGAACTGTGTCCCGGGTCACGATGACATCACAATTGTCTGCACGCCTGCCCAACACTGGTGTAAACGCACCGCGCTGGATGACAACAAAGTACACACACCTTTTAATCTAGGAAGCTATTTTATGCTAGCATTACTTTCTCATAATGATTCTTAATTTCCATTTATTTTGTTACTGTTTAATTCAATTTGATGCTTTAATCATATGCAGTTGAAGCTGCTGTAGGTAATATTTGCAGTTGCAACAAGAGCTAGCTAAAAAGAAACACCTGTTTGTGTGTGTTTGCCCAAAAGACCAGGTGGAAAATGATAACAAGATTTTGAGCTAATTATCTTTCTCTGCCTGACCCTTCCCCCCGCCCCCCACAAGGCGTTATGGGGGAGTTGGTCAGTTCTGGGTCCTGAACATAGATTCTTCTTCGCTGGTGACACTGGCTACTGCTCTTCCTTCCTGGAGATCGGACGTCGCTTTGGACCCTTTGACCTTGCAGCCATCCCTATAGGAGCATACCTACCCAGGTACGTGCACGCACACACACACACACACACACAAACACACACACACTGCTCTAACCAGTGTTTGGTATTTGTTTGTGTTTGTTTTCTAAGGGATGTCATGAGGGGACAGCATGTTGACCCAGAGGAGGCTGTCCAGATCCATGAGGACGTTCAGGCCAAAAAGTCACTGGCCATACATTGGGGAACCTTTGCCCTGGCATACGAGGTGTGCGTGTGACAGTTACATTCAGTTTACGTTTCTCAGAGGTGTAAAGCTAGAACTACACCGCAGCGCGCGCACACACACACAAATACTGTGTCTTCTTCGTGGGTGGTTTAGGCATGACACAGCAGTTGCCTTTCTTGTGGGTGGCTCTTTCACGAAACCTATCTGAGGTGTGTCAATAAAATATCCATGATGTCCGCCCAGGTATGAAAACTTTTCTTGCCGCCCACACAGTGTTCTTGTTTGGCTGAGAAGCTGGTGCTAGTGTGCCATCTAGTGGCACAAAGTATAGAAGAATTTTCTACAGAACGAATATAATCAAGGCCAGAAAAAATTCCCAGATTATACCGCTCAAAGGAAAAAAATATGAATCAAACCGTTATTCAAAAACCGAGATATGAACCGAACAATTGATTTGGTGAACCAGACCCTAGACCCCTAGTTTCCACCAATCAGAATCTAGGTAAAGGCTTTTCAGGATTTCTTGCAGAGTAATATCAATATAAAAAAAATACAAAAACCTAACAACATTGGGAACATTTATTTTTATTCAGCAGCCCAATAACAAGTAAACTGTACCTCCAAATCACAGCAAATGGATGGATATGCGTCTTGTTGCTCTCCTTTTTGTTTCCTATGGCTCCTTTTGTCTTCTCCTCATTAAATTTTGAATTACCAAAAGGCCTATAAAGGCCTACATTTGATAACACAAGCGCTGGGCTACTAGATTCTGGTGTCAGTGTTGTGGTTCGCTCTTTACTAGCTGTCAGTAATAGTCCCGCATCTTCCTTGTTGCTGTTTTCTGGGTTGTCCGCGCAGACTCAGAAGGTAGCTGAAGGAGCGTACTCGCATGAGCATGCGCTCGACAATCGCGTAGACAGAAATGGTAATTAGGCTGTCGGTAGGAGATGCCCAGTCGCTAGTCCACACCTTGGTGTAGTTCTACCTTAAGCACTATGTGGTAGAAAAGTCAAACTACCAATGAAGTACCATCCACCATCTAGAAACGGGATTGACGGTACTTGACCAAATCATAAACTGGAGAATATATGATTTGTTTATTCTTGGATATTTTTTCTAGACACTTAGCTACTAATAATTATGTCAAGATGCTACCAAATTCCCATTCCCAATTCCCAGCCTTAATTATGTCCAGGGGAAATAGAGAGCTGAAGTCACTTCCTCGTTATGGGACTTTAGTTTGGACAAAATATGTATGGTAGTCAACGGCGAGAAAACCATTATTTTTACATCCCGTTTGAATTGTGACACGAAGTACACATATGATGCATGTCTATATAAAAGATCATTGTTCAAGTCAAGAACGTTGCAGTTTGTTGTGAAACTATAAAGTAATCTTAAATTTTGTGTGTAACCGCTCAGTGAACTACAGCATTCGTCACGCACAACACACGTCACCAAAACTCTCTTCGGCTTGAGAATTGTGGCGCGACAACGTCATTATTACACTTACGCGACACAGGGTTTATAGTCTTACTAATTACATATTTTCACAGTCTTATACTTCAACACATGCACAACCATCTGAGACTTTCTTGACTAGAATCACAACATATGTGTGCTTCGTGTCACAAAGCAAACGGGATCTAAAAATAATGTTATTCTCGCCGTTGACTACCATACGTATTTTGGAACTTAATGCAGAAGTGACTTGGGCTCTCTATAGGTTGGGCTTTAGTGGCTCTAAGATAATGTGATATATGTAATCCATCACGCCGTTGAGTAAACTGTACGAATGAATCACATGTTCCTCTCTCTTCATCACTAGTACTACCTGGAGCCTCCAGAGCGTCTTAAAAAGGCCCTGGAACAGAGGAGTTTAAAACCTGACTGCTTCTTTACATTGCACCATGGGGAATCCCGCCTTGTGAAATCACAGGAGCTGGAAGTCTCTGACTGAATGTACTGTATAATTTGACATAGCGGGGGACTCTTTGTAAGCACAACCCACTGATGAATGCAGTAGATGACACCAAGGATGCAGTGAGATTGACCGGTACATTGAGGATTTTATACACATCGCAGTTGCTGTTAGGTTTTATGGAAGGTAAAGCATTTCAGTCAGTGACTGAAATTGTATTGTATTTTTTTTTTTTTGATTTAGAGACGTTTGACACATTTGTGCCACATGTAAAATAAACAAACATAATCAAAATACAGGATTGGAGACCATGCATTTTAAAAGAGAAATGTATCGCTTGGTCATGTTTACTGCGCATTTATCCATATTAGCGCATTCTGATATCAGATATCTGAGAAATAAATCCTTCTGTTCTCCCTAACCTATTAGGGAGAAGGCCTTACTATCCTTGCACGGTCAGTTATACAACTTAGGTTTCTCAACAATGACAAACCTACTTCCACCTCTTCCAATTTAAAATGACATATTGCTTTATTTATGCCAAGTCTAAACCAAGTTGACCATCTGCACTAGCTCTAGATGGAGCCATTGTATTAAAGCCATCTGTAGATGGAGCCATTGTCTTCAATGTAAATCTTAACAATAACCATATTAAATCATATTAAATTATTAAGGCAGAAGGAAATGTTCCCTAAATAGAAAATATATACATTTAGAAGTGACCATTTACCATACATAATGTTTATTCCATATGATTAGTGGACATGCACATATATATATGTCAAATCAATTGAATGTGCACTGTTTTAATTGTGTGTGTATAGGAGCTTATCCAAACATTGTCAATGAATACATGGCAAGTTAAGTGGTGGTTTGCGCTTCATCAAATTAAAGGAACTTTTTTCTGCCAGTGCATGTCTAAGCCACAGCATCTCAGACAAAAACATGCTTCATGAAACACATACACTACCATACACGAGTCTATATGAAAACAAAGAACAGGAGCTTGGACACACAATACTCTGCTCAGGACACAATTACGCCACTATATATTTACAAAGAAAATCGTTTTTGGCTGTTATATTAATATTTTGTGTATAGGTCGATACAGTATATAAAGAAAAAAGTCCCAAGATGTTTTGTGTTTTGTCAAGATAGATTCTGATGTGTGTATTTCATAAGCCCTCTGAAATGAGACTGTCAGTGGATGCGCATCATAAGCCATGGAAAATGACCAGTGCGCTGCATGCCGAAGGTGCTGATGAAGACATTGAGAATGGTGGTGATGAAGGCTATTGCTGTCGTTAGGTTGTTCAGGTAGTCCATACGCTTCTGCAGGTTTGGGTTATTCAGGTCCCGACGACCTACACACACACGCACAGATGTACCAGGCATATAAACCATGTTTCTTAGGGTTTCATATAAGAATAAATAGCTAGCATCATCACTTTAGTGATACTGCATTCAGGATCATTAAGATGATAATACATAATAAAGTATTTAGGTCAGGCCAAAGTTTCCACCCATCCAATTCCCACATAAAACACAGTTTCTTCAGCCTTGATCAAGCTTGTATTCACATCCATAATGGAGAACCTTTAGCCAGTACATTTTAGAGGAATGTTGTTGGATGTTGAACATATTCTTCAACTTTTAAGCTGTTTTGAAAAAGCTTTAATGTCTCACTGGAACCGTTTAATAAAACCATTTCCTGTTTATATTTGGAGACCATACATCCAAAGTTAAGAGACATTAGCAATAATGTGACTTGACAAATACATTTAAAACATGTTTATTGACTAATATAATCTCCATTTGTGGAAGGTATCCCATTAATATGACATTTTCATCAGAAATATATAGAACTGTAATGTACAATGAATGGGACTCAAGAAAAACAAACAACGAATATATTGAATTTGACCAAAATGTAATGATACGCAATATGTAGCTGCAAAAATGATTAAACTATTGACATTTTAGTCGGGTTACACTATGGAAAAACATCACTATAATGATCAACCATATCATGGAATAAGATTTGTGTTAAATAAATATGAATTATGTGTGTGTGTGTGTCTGTGCATCAGAAATGAAGCCGAGCAAGTAGCCAGCGGAAGAATCCGGTCCTCTTGGATCCAAAGAAGCTGACAAAGACGTTAATCACTGTGGTAACGAAGATGACGCCCGTGGCAACATTGTTCAGATAGTCCAGCCTTTTCTGATTGGCTGCCACATTCAGGTCCCTGCGAGCTGTGACACACACACACACACATACCCATACAGGCCATGCATGCACACACACCTGTAATGTAAACACACACAAGCAATACCTGCATACAGTATCGCACACACAAGACAGCTGCCAGCCTGTAAGTCCCATCTAGACAAACTGCTCACACACACATGGGTGGCACACGTAGAAAAGATTGTGACCCCATAGAATAGATGCTGGTTTGAATCCAGAGACTGGCTGAAGGTTTGTATGGGGACAATGATTGGGAGAAATCCTCCCAGGTTAAAAAAAGCGAATGTTAAACAGAATTAAGTTGGGGGCTTTCGTCCTGAACATCGTACAGTAGCTACAGTAGAAATGTGTACACATACATAGTCAAATGTTTTATTTAATTTCATACTTTCAAGAGTTACATTTGACTAGTGCCAGTTGAAGATATAAACATATGGCCTACTCTATGAGCTTATGTCTAATACTGTATGTGCCGTATGTGCACATCTGTAAACATCCAATTGTTGCTCTGTGCGCATGTGTGTGTGTGTGTTATAGAACTAAACGCTGAAACATCCACCGCAGGAAACAGCTCCGCTGTGTGCCAAAGGCAGCGATGATGATGTTGATGATGAAGGTGAGGAAGACTACAACCGTGGTCAGGTTGTTGAGGAAGTTTAATAGTCGCTGGTGGGACGAGAGGAGGGTACGCTCGCAACGAGCTGCATGCGCGCGCACGCACACACACAATGCATGCCATAAACAGAGACACAGACACATGCACACACACAATGCATGCCACAAACACAACACACACAACACACACTGATCAACACCTGCACTTCTGTTTGTTGCCATTCTCTCACAACACATAGGAAGATAAAGTGAAATAGTGTTGTAGTAGATTAATACAGTAGTACATGTTTTCTCTTTGGCAGTGTGTAGTGTGCATGCGCATGGTTTATGGTTCATTTGAATCCCACAAAAAACGAAATTCTAATGCTTTAATTCTGTGTACTGTACAGTATTTATAATACTGTATGCAGAATTATACCATATTTAGTGTACTTAATGGTACTGTATATGTTTTTTCATGGTATAACTATTGTATACTTATTTTGTATACTTCCTGCTGTGCTCCGTGTGAATACTGTACATAGTGTTCTGGACACTATATGCTGTGCAATGAACTCATAGTCACAATGAGGTGTCTCTGTGTTAAGTCAGAAATGCATTCTGGGAAACAGTCCAGTGCGCTCCATGCCAAAGATTGAGATGAAGATGTTGGTGATGAAGATGATGGAGATAATGATCGTGACCATGTTATTCAGGCCATCTAGGTGCTTCTGATTGGCTTCCTCGTTGATGTCTCGCCGAGCTGGTCTCACACACACACGCGCACACACATGTGCGCGCACGCACACACGCACGCACACACGTGCACGCATACACACGCATGCACACACACATGCACACACACAAAACAAAACAAAACAGTGCAAAAATATTCCAGGTTTTCTGTAATAGTTTGTGTGTGTGTGTGTGCGCGCGTGCGTGCGTGTGTGCACACACACTTGCATAATGTGTGTACTCTGTAGTACCAGCATTGGTTCAGCAGCCTGTCAGTCTGTTAGTGTATTAATAATTCCAGTTAGCCATCAGTGTTTCAAGGAGGCATGCCATAGTATTTGCTGTTATGTGCTTGGCTCACCGATGATGATGATGAGGACTCCAGCTACAATCTGAAGTACCAAGGAGAATGAGATGAGCGTCAGAACTGCAATGTAGTACCTGAAAACAAGAACAATCCTACATTAGTTATTAATCATGTGAAAACACATACTTCATTACTTTACCTTACAAATGTAGATAGGCTGTAGCGATAGTGCAATTATGAGATAGAACTTCTACGTCAGTAGCACGGTATCGTAGGTGTCTTTCAGTACTGTATGTATTTGACATTTTGTTATGCTCAGCATACTCAACCGGTGCTACTGAGGATCTTAAAAACAAGCAGGAGAAATGAGTTGGTTTGTGGAGAATGCAGTCAGTAATGATACCAAAGCCATTGCTTGTGCAAACAAGCAACGTTTCTAAGTTCATGCAAACTGAACACACCCAAGTATTTTTGTGGTTTGCGTGGAGTTTGCCAAAACAGGATGGCTTCACTTTATGTGTAATTTTAGGTGGATAAGATTAAATGTTGTGCTGCTATTTTCTGTAGGATATAGGTTGAGTCTTTTTATTTATTTGTTTTATGACAGCATAAGGTAGAAATAATGGCACATTGTGCTGACATTTAAAAGAAAGTACAATTTTGGTTAATACAGTAGGCTACTTAAAATGTTTTGCTTTAGTAGAATTTGGAAATAACTACTTTTACAGTTAGTTGAGTACTATTTGACCAATAGTCTGCGTACTTTTATTCAAATACACACACAATTATTCCCCACTAAAACACACTTGCACACATGTGGTACCTGTACCCAGCCCCTTGTTCAATTACAGTCTTCATGTGTGTGATGTTGGCCAGGAAAAGAGCAATGTCCAGCATGCCTTCAGCTGCAGACTTCTTGGTGGCATAGAGGTTAAGGTTCAGGTTCGAGCCTGAGGCTCCCTAAGACACAGCAATAGAGGCAGTACAGAATTGCCCTTGTGGTTAAACCAGGCATTACAGAAATGTGTTTTATTTGAAAAGTAGAGAATACAATACAATAACAGAGGAAAAGAGAAATATGCAGTTTTTGTGATCTATCTCTTGGCAATGACAGTAACTGAAACAAAACATAACAAGTGGATTTTCCATGGCATGTATTTACACTCTTTATTTTATTATTCTTATTCTTATTTATTTATTTTCTTTCTGCCATATTCCCTTCCCCACAAGAGGCCAAATGAAACAGGGATTATTCTAAATAAGTACATACCTGATTTAGCCTACTACTACTTGTACATTTAAAATAAATATAAATATGGGTTATACTGTATAATTTATATGTAATGGCATAACATTCATTATAACAGCAGGGGGCAGCACTGACCCAATGTCTTAGAAATAATATACGTAGGCCTATTGTATAAATCTGCTCAATTGCCTGACTACACCAAACCCATGGAGTGATATGAAGGTATGGATTATCCAGAGTGCTTCTAACAAAACATTCTGAATACACAGAAGTCTTATTTTTCTTGTGTGACTGGACAATAATGTGCCTGTAACAAAACAACTCCATTGCGGCCAAGAAATGGAAATGTCCTGATTGAGGATAGTGAGAATAGTTAGTTTTTTATTTGTTTATTTATTTGTGGCTTAAAACGTTTATTATAAAACGTCTCACTGTCTAGTCATGCATATTAGACAGAAAGGAAGTGATGCACAACAGCAATGCACAAACTTAATAGGAGTCTGTGTTGATATTCCTCTTTTTATGGTTGTGGGCAACTTCCTTTCTGAAACAATTGCACATTACAAGTGACCTTACCCAGCTGTGGGTTAAAATAGCATTTTACCCAGTATATTTAACTAGCAAAGGGACTACATTTGAGGGAGGGATTAATAAACAAATGGATGGACAGGCTTAACCAAATCTTATTAAAATGAAGCATTAGTGAGTGAACACTAAACACATCTGTGACACACTCCACATGGGAACAAATGTGTCTGCAAACATAGTATGTAAATATACCTAACCTTAACCTAGGCAGAAACAACACGGCCCACAGTAGCAGTAACCTTGTGCAGGCTGCGGTCTCCACGAAGTCATGAAGCCGTTCCTAGAACTGTGTGTGTGTGTGATGGAGAGGACTGGGGGGTTGTGTAGGGTGGTAAGAGCAGTCAGAAATACTGTTGGGGGAAGAGAGGGCGAGAATGTCTGTGTCCTGGCATGGATCCATTTCTCCCGCTCTAGAGAGCCATGTGGTCACACTTCTATCAACATCAGGCCTCGGCTCGAGGCCAGAACACATAAACATGCACCCGCTCACACACACACAGTTCAACACAACACAACCAAAACATTGGACCGGTCCCCGATACACTCTTACGAGCCATGTGTGTTCAGTCGGTGTAATGTCTTCATCAATGTACTAACTATTTTTATCACATTCATCTGGACTTATTTCAAAACGTTCCTTCTTAGACATTGCAGATATGTTTTTGTTTTACTCATGTTTAAGCAGGTATTGAGTAAGTGATAGCGGTGCCCATTTTTATTAGTTTGTTTCAGGAACGGGCTACTTTTTTACCGAACTTGTCTGTCCAATACACTGCAGCCTTGACGGGCTTTAAAACGGGACATTTCTGCATAGAAACAGTCTGTGTGTTAATGGTGTGTGTGGCTACGTATATGGATGTATGGTATTTATAAAGTACGCTTTTCATAGAAATCCAGAAGCCTCATAATACATCATTCCTAAAACTCACTCACCCACAGCTATGGGCACAGAGCCATATTACATAATGTCAAGCATACAGCGCACACACATGTCCAAGCATGCCCGTATAGATAAGAATTAGTAAGTCTACATTTATATTTATGCGCACACACAGTGCAGAAAAGGGTTATTATTTCCACAGCTCACGTTGCTCACACACGCACAAACACAAAGACACACTCTTAGTTTTGGCGTCTAAATAAACACAACATAAGAGAGTGGGAGAGGTCAGGAGTGTCATTTACAACACACGCACAAAGTCCCCCTTTAACAGGAAGTAGTCCACCCCTTCACTCCTATTGGTTGATGTGATATGGCTAATAGGAATATGTGCATGTGGTATATGGCATATGGTGTGTGTGTGTGTGTGTGTGCATATA
>JAODTR010089104.1:0-14112 GCA_025399935.1 Amblyopsis rosae | reverse complement strand
TTTCCAATGTGGCTCTGGAAAGGGAAGTTTGGGGTCCCCTGCTGGAGCTGCTGCCCCCGCGACCCGACTCTGGATAACCGGATGAGGATGGATGGATGGATTAAAAGTACACGCTCTTTTAACGCAATGCACACCATTGGCGATACTGTAGGTAGGTATGGTATTGACAGGGTGATAACATAACAAAATATATTTGAGCTTTCTGAGTGATAATGACAGGAGACTAATTGCCAAATGGGAAACTTGATCTCATAGATGTGTTAAAGGATCTAGATAAGATGTGTAATTTCAATTAAAGTTGCTCGCCCATAGTGCACATGAAGAAGCATGCATCTCCCAACTGATGTTTGTTTGGACACTTAACATTGCAGAACCAGTCGTGCATTTGTGTCTAGTGTTCCTAGCGCATGTGCGTAAATGCGCATTTGGCTGCAGTACCAGTGTTGGCCACCAAGCCAGACAAAAATCAAGCCTACCTCGGTTAAATAATCTATTGTATCATGGTTAAATGACGCAGTAAACATGTGTTTTGCTTCTACAGCTGTGGCAGTATTTCTTCTTCTACTGTTATGCTACTGCAGCTGCTACTGCTAATACTACTACAAACTAATTCATATCATGATGATAATATATAGCCCTTTTTTAGTGATCTAAGAAGATAGTAAATAATTTTTTTCTGTGCGCTGCTAGCTCTTCGTAGGCTCAAGAAGACTTTCTTCCCCCTGTAAATCCTTCTTGCAGGGGTTCATTTTCCCTTCTGCCTCATAATTAAGTCAGTATATGAGCCGTAAAGGCTGAACTCTCCAGAAATAAACCCAGAGAATTCAAGACCATCTGCTCATAGACCCTCCTTCTCCACTACATCTCCCTCCTACATGTTTGGAGTGATGGGAGTATTCACAGAAAGGAAAACAGGTTGGCGTTAAAGACAGTTATGCATGTAGTTATGTTTGTTTATTTATTTATTTTTTATCTGGATTGTTCATTTCAAATGTTTTAAAAATGCCCCCCAACAACTCTCTCTGCCTCACTTTCACGTCCAGGCAGATGAAATGAACCAGAAAAGAGAATGCAAGGTGTGACTAAATGGGCTGTCTCGTGCTTAATAGTCGGCATCCATTAATTAATGGGATTGTTCATTCCATGTTAGAATTAGTAGCCCTCCATGAGCGAGACTGGTGATTTAGGTGTAATTGCACCGTATCGTGTGCCTGGATCTAATTCAATTACTTGTTTTAATTACTAAATTAACAAGATCTGATTGGAAATCAGCAGTAAGAACATTACTAGTCTGCAATACATATATTTTTATTATTATTATTATTATTACTACATGTTTTTGTCTGTCTGTTAGATATACAGTATACACTATGTAAAAAAAACATCATAATCAATTGAAAGTTAACTTAAATGTTGGAGTTTGAATCACGTTGTGATTGGAGGGCTTAGAGTATCTGTGTGTCTAGTTTGTGGTGTTACATTCTTCATGGTTCTTCCATCAAAGCGGCGAGGCCAGCGGCAGGAGAGACTGGCTTCAAGGTGCGCTCAGCTGGCATGGCATTGCTCACAAAGCGATGGTCGCTCCCCTCTGTTAAGAAACAGCTGTTAACAGGTGAATCGTTATTCATGACAAAAAATAGTTCAGGATGAACAAATTGTTCTTACCGGTGATCGCTCAGAAGTGTACGGTACAGAAATACTCAAGGGGATACTGCAAATAGGGACAGTATGCTTGCTTTTTTTTTTTGAATATACGTACTGTATTTGACTAATGTTCTTTACTGCAATGAAAAGTAACTTTGTTTTTCTCCTCTAACTTGCTTTAAAAAATGTGTGAATCATCTTCTCTCAAACATTGTGCTCAGCCTACACAGAAGCGAATAGAATATGCATGAAATGAATGTAAACGTTTAGCTGAACCCTAGGACAGAAAAAGTATCTTTAAAGTAATTTACAAAGTTAGTTGGGTAATAATGAACACGGGTCTAGCTCTATGGCAAAAGGTAGGTTATAGGGATCACAATGTTAACAGCTGCATAGGGGAACTTTTTATTTGAATAACGTTTAATTGCTATTAATGTTGCAGATGTTGCAGACATGACAACCCTTTGGATTTGCCAATGTTGAGAGCAATTGCTGCAATGGATCAGGTAGGGTCACGACTATGGCACAGTATCCTACATGCAGCTGTAAGCCCCTGAGATTGATTGCGATGCCCTAAGCCACAGCAACACACTGGTCCCTCGGGTTCGGTTTCCAGCGAGGCATCTCACGTCAAAGCCGCCCAGGTGAAATATATCAATATATGTGAGCTGATAGCCATGTAATCTGGGTTCGATTTCTCGGAACCACAGAGCCAATCCCTCACCTTTTATTAATCAGGCTGGCCTTCGCCTGGTCCTGTCTGGCCTGTACCATTAATTACCGGCAGCTGGGCCCGAGCTAGAACAACATGCAGCAAACATGCCGCTCTAATGGAAATGAATGGGGACTTACTGGTGTACTGTTCTCCCAAGCCAGGCTTGTCATCGTAATTTTTTTGTTTTTTCTTGGTCTGTCATAGATGTGAGGTGCCGCTTCCCAAGCCAAACAGTGCTGCCTGGCCAAATGACTACACATTCTTCTGTCAGGATCGCTAGGTTCCACAGCTCCTTGATGGCGTAGGGGCGGATGCACCCGCAGCGTTTGGCGAGAATGTTGAGACATAAACAATGACAAAAGCCTTTATCTCTCCCTCTGGAGAAATCTGTAGTGCTGTCCTGTTCACTGTCTCGGCTGCTGCTATAAATTACTTCATAGGTACCTTGTGAAAGACGTTATTATAGTTCCCTAAGCCGAGCCCATTGTGAAAAAGAAAATAAATAAAATAACATCACAAAGGAAATGAAAACATTTTGATTAGGACACTGTAGATTTCTAAAACTGCTGTTCTTCTTGTGTATGATTATAATAAATAGGCTAGTATGTAATTACTTTATCAGACCGTTACATTTTTAAACTGACAGTTATAGGCCTACCACTGCAACTTTCTTAAAAACTTTGAGGTTAGTTGAAATAATTAGGTATATTTTTATGTGAAATATGCTTTGTTTGGCAGACAATATCCATTTTTATGATTATTGCCCCTCGGTTCAAAAAACAAAACAAAAACACAAACATTTGCCCATCTCTTCCCTTAGACAATATTGTGTTTCATATGATGACATGGAGCTTCAGCAGACATGAAAGGATTTGCAGAGTAATTGAAGGGATTGATAAAATTAATGGGAACGTCAGAGATCAATATTTAGAAAATAATTTGCAACACTACAATTATTTTTTTAATACTCAATATAAAAGCTCAAAAATAATTGGATGAATTGCATATTGATTGTTATTTTAACTGAAAAAAAAAGGAATACGTTCAGATTTTTTGGCCTGTGAAATTAACAGCACAAACTGTTAATTTTTTTGAAACTTTTTTGGTAATGATGCACATTCATTCTCTATCAATGAAAACAGGTTTTAACTGTGATTGATGGTGGGCAGATATAAAGTGAGCCAGGATTTGTGGCATCGATAAAAATACTGAACCTATGTTCTCTACCCAGCCATCAAAGATCAATACAGAGCACAATATTACATTATGGCAAAAAAAGACTAAGATACACCTGTGAAATGTGCTCCAGAGAGAGAGAGAGAGAGAGAGATTGGTATATTGTTCGTGTAATTTGACATGACTTTGATATATAGACTTCACACATCCAAAGACAGATACCATATGGCCCACTGCTCTTCATGCTTCAGAGCAGTAAATCAAAAATAAAGTATATTTTTTTCCCCAACTTATAAAATTAATGTTATTATTGATTGATGCACAAGCAACAAATGCAAACAGAATATTAGGTTGAAAATGAAAACTGAGTGATACAGAAACATCCAGAACCCAACTAATGTATATATCATGTTTTTTAATTTTCTAAAAAGGAATTTTAAATTCCAATGTGGCTCGGGAAAGGGAAGTTTGGGGTCCCCTGCTGGAGCTGCTGCCCCCGCGACCCGACTCTGGATAAGCGGATGAGGATGGATGGATGGATGGATGGAATTTTAAATGCCCTTTTATTCTTCCACTGAAATGTTAATGGCTGCATGTGGTCCTACACTGTATGCTGTTCATATTAAGAATACATATACCACATCTGTAGTCAAGGAGACACAATTCAGTGAAATTCATATTCTTTCACTTACTTAGCATCCTGTCAGATGGCGTTAACCATGACGTGCAAAATGTGATGAAGAATGCTAATGACAACCCATAAATATGGATTTGGCTCATGCGCTGCAATCACGAGATTTACAAATCATAAATTGTATTTGCTCTCGTTTTAATACACACGTTTATTTGTTGGACCATAGTTGGTGCAGCTAAATCTTCGAGACATGCCCTTCTTTTTGAAATATGTACTGTTTTATTCATTTTCTTTTGCAGTTAAGCCTGTATGCTTTCTGTAATGAATAACGTGTTGTATATAGGCCATGCAAGTAAACCTACTCAATCTTATGTCTGAATTAGTTTGACCTTAGCAAAAGTAGATTGGTTGCTATACTGTGTATATTATATCTCTTACTAAGTAAAGTTGCAAATCTTCACAAATCTTTGTGTAAAGGGTAACAACATTAGTAGGTAAGAACACATAAAGTGTCTAGCAGAATTAGGTGTTAGATTACAGCTACAATGCATCAAATGGTAGACGAAGGAATAAAGCTATTTTTTCAGCAAGTGAAACCACAAAACGAACACACTTGTGAGCCAGTGCCTTCTAAAACACCACAGAGGCTCAAAAAGGTTTCTGCTACAAAGTCCAAATATATAACAGAATAATAGAATATAGCAGTGTTCTGTTGATTTCATTTCATTTGTAAAATTATGTAACGAATGCTATAAAGAATTACAAATGTAGTCTTTGTTTTAATATGCTGAATATTGTTTATAAATACATTGTTTTATTAACTGCCCAATAATTTTCACTCTCAGTAACGTTAACTAATAATAACTAATAATAAGTGTTACAATGATGATAACACAGCAAATATATTTTTCATTGCTGTTCTTCAGAAAGGCAGTTACTGTACTGCTACTGCATTTCTGATCAAACTTGCGAGATTTGTGCATTAATCTTAAGCAAAGTCATCGTCATATCTTACAATGGTGAAACTTGCAATCAGCTGACATACGCTGATGACATCATCTTGGAAAAATCTGACCATTGATTTGTCGACTGTGGGCTTGCGACAAATGAAATGCTTTTGGGTTGATATTTTAGCTCCAAGACATGTCCGCAGTGGAGTCAAACTGGAGATAACACTATCAGGATATTAGAAGTTTACAGCACCTTCTAGCCACTATGGATGGAAACATTTCCCTTTTGCAATGTCGGGACATTATTGAAAAGTTGGTTGGTAACACTATATGTATAGTTGCACAGTGAGTTAGTGCTGCTTATTGAAGAAAGCATACAGTAAACTGTATACTGTAACATGTTGTACTGCAAATCACAGACAACTATATTTTTTGAGGTGATCTGGTGAAAAGAAGGACTCTGGTCATTCATTCTAAACAGCAATATGGTCATCCATCACTGTGTAACCCAAACTCATCTCACAGTGCTTAGTAATTGAAACAATTCTTGCCACGGTGGCATTAACATTGTAACATCATTACTTGTGAGATATTGTATTCATAGTTAACTGCATATGATATATTTTGTAAATAAATGTTAACAATCCAAGCAACTGTGTATTCCCACGGGAGCATGTTTCAAATTATAGCCAATGAACCTGCAAAGAATGGACAGGAAATGTTTACAATGTTATTAATTGCAAACATACACAGACCCCATACCATCCCTTGGAATGTTAGCCCATGCCAATGTGAGCTAGCCTGTCTGGAAAAAGCGCAGATGTGGATACAACCTCAGTCTCAACCCTCCACCCACACTTCCCGTATTGTCCCTCCAAAGTGGACCAACATACATCCTGACGTGTGGAAACAAAAGATGGCTGCCGTGGTGCGAGGAAGGAGACAAACACATGAGCAATGTTCAACAAAGTTTATTGACGGTATTATTGGGAGAAAAAGGGGCTGGGCGGAACCAAAGTAAAGAAAGCTAATGCAAAACCAACTTCTAACCCTACCTTACCTACCAAAACACTCTACCCTGACTGGCACCAATAGTACCGGTGCTCTACCCAAAATACAGGGGGTGGCCCGCCCAGATCTTACCTAGTGTATATAAACACAGCGTATAACTACAGGTGGTGTATGCCCCAGGGCCTCTTGCCTGAAGCACATAGGCTTCCCCCTTTCTCCCCCCTGGAAAACAAAGTGACAAATACAAACAACAAAAGACAGAATGTACAGCAGCCGGCTCACATCAGCCACACCACCGGACAAACACACAACCAACACAGATATCAACAATAACATCAACAAATATCCCCTTTTTAATCACTCTCTATCTCACTGTATCACACAATACCACCTTCAAATACACACACAGCGCACTCGCTAGAGACCACAAACAGCCACCCCCCCCCCTCAAGAGCTGAAACGAAGCGGCTTATGTGCAGGCTGCACCAGCTGCAGCCACTGACGAGTAGACAGCAATCAGCAGCAGACTCCGCCCCTCCGCTGTGATCCGAACTCATGTGCCTGCAACAGAGGGAAAGAAACAACAAACGATATACACCCAAACGAACACAGCGCCACCCACAGCGCGGGGGACGTAACATATGCATTTACAAGCGTTATAAAATATTTGTTTGTTTTTCTTCATTCATTATGGTCAATTCGTAGTAGTAGTCAAAGATAGACATTCATGTGTTCCACAATCATTTTTTTTGTAAATGTAGTGTACTATAAAAATGAAACGGTTTTCACCGTACAGCAGAGCTCATCTGTCCTGCACACGAGTTACAGGAATGGTATGTTAATATCGTCTGTAGCATGAGGGGCTTATTAGACATTCTTCTATGGAAATATATTGTGCATCTATGCTGTGTCAGCGAGCAGTGTCTCATCATCAATCTAGATTTTATTGTAAATCTAATTTAGTATTCTGCTAAAGACCCTCACAAAAATGTTCTTATCATAATATGTATCAGTGTATCAAAGATAAGGAAACATATACAGTATATGTTGATATATGTTTTCCAAAGAACTATGTTATCTTCAGTGTGTGTATGAGAGAGAGAGAGAGAGAGAGAGAGAGAGAGAGAGAGAGAGAGAGAGAGAGAGAGAGAGAGATGAAAGTTTGGCAGGATCAAATGCATCCATCCACACCTTCTGATCTTCATAAAGCGAAACATGTGTTGTCATTTCCATATTCTGAAATTCTTTTGAAGATCTCCACAGAGGCAGATCAGATGTTTGCCTGGCATCCTTCAGAGGATCTGCATTCCATTTGATCTTAACACAACACAACTGCTTTTAAATGTAAATGTACAAAATTCATGTTGACAGTTATCACGGTACTCCATTAGTGCACCCATAGTATCAGGTGTGAATCATGCTTTCCAACTAAGACTGTTAGTTAAAATCCTATATAGTTGAATATGTTACTTGACATTACTAAGATTCATTAGTTAAAGAAAGAAAAAAAGATAGAAAGAAAGAAGAAACTGTGTTTTTCCACAGAAATATCCTGAATTATCTTACAATACTTAAGTTACAAAGCTTACAATACTGATCAATCCCACATGAAGCAGTCTGGTCTGCTTTTCAACTGTATGGAGATGTTCTTCATGCCGCAACAACCCCTAACCAGCTCACTCACCATACTGTAGATGCACTGTTCCCAATCTTCAGCTTGTGCCAACGTGACAAGCTAGTTAACTGGCTGAAGAGGATTCCAACCTGTCCCAAGGCCTTACAAATTCTCTGTGGCCCCTGTCTAGCTTTACTTAGTCAAAAAGATGTGGTTTCAATTGAGCCTGCTAAATGTTAAAAGTGAAGCTTTTCTACAATGGCTTCACCACAGACATACAGTATGAGGACGATGTGGTGGATAAGTATTTATCTTAGTTGGTTGATTGGTTGGTCTGTAGGGGTGTTGTGAAAATAAGGAGCAGGTGTACTATATGTGTACATTTGTGTGTGTGTGTGTGTGTGGGTGGGGGGCATGTATTATATATAAATATATATAGTGCATGTATGAGTGTATGTGTACATGTTCCTTTAAAGTGGAGGCAGCTGCAATGTACACACACACACTGTGCTGGGGCGTAACACACACACACGTTCATACTGTATATACCCGTATCTATCTATCTATCTATCTATCTATCTACACAAACATCACCATCATGGCAAAACAACAGATGACATACATTTAAACCTAATTCTAAACTATTAGCTTTCAATAAAGCAAAACAACATTTGAAAAATATTCTGCTGTTTGAAGGCAACTCGGTAGCAGTACAGTATTTCCTGTTTTGCTTTGTATTCATTTAGCATTTCAGACGATCTGAGCTACTTGGTGTGCATTGTCCCGTCCACAGGCGTGCTGGATGCACTTTAAAAGATTAGAAAAACACCAGGCACATATCTAGCTGTCAAACTCTGTTAACTTGTTTCAATTTCACAATGCCTCAGTGTGGCCTCAAAGCATTCTTACCCTTGGTCCAAACTAAGAAAACATGGTGTCTTTGTAAAATCACTGGCCCCAGTTAAAATACTTCATATCAATTCACAGAGTCACAGATACATCCGCTTTATTTTCCATGGCAAGGCATTTGAAACGATTCAGAACAGGAACCGTGTGAGGTTAAAATCTTGGATCTTGACGACCACCAAATATTTTTGCTAATATCTTGACTCTAGTGTGGCCAAGCGGGCCGTCTAGGATCCGGACGTTAAAAGCAAGAGTCAGATCAGCCAGATATTACGTCTGGATGGTTGAATGTTGGAGAGAGATCACTGGGAGATCTCACATCTGCAAGTACATATCTGTTTGTCTGCACTGATGCAGAAACCAGACAGCTTTGGTGTCTCTCCACTGTTGTTCATTCCTCTGTGTCCCACTGTACTGTTTCTTTTCTGCCAGTTTCGCTCTGTCCTGTATATTCAATTTAGCTCTTCAACCATACTGTATGTCCCTCTGTGTAAAAGCCTGATTAAAATGATGTTCATATCTCACCACTTGGGGGAGCTTCAAAAGATGACAGTTTACAAACATGCACAAAAGAAGGATCCACACTCAAGCATGCACGTTCTCTCTCTCTCTCTCTCTCTCTCTCTGTCTCTCTCTCTCTCTCTCTCTCTCTCTCTCTCACACACACACACACTCACACAAACGTATTATTGCTTGCAGTTAGGCGTTAACGTATTGTAGCCCATCATCTTTATTTTACAGTAAGGAAAGGTTTTTGTAGCCTACGATTTAGTAGTTTACTGTACTTTATTTACTATATTTATTTGTCCTAAAGTAGGCCTATCTCCTATTGACTTTAAGCGTAGACTACTGTTGCATTTGTCTTTAAACATCAAGTCTGAGCACTGGCAGTCTTCCTTGTGTCAACTAACACACTGTTTTCTATTTACACAGACGTCTGACAACGTCAACATGTTTACTGCTCCCCAAACGAGCCGTTTGACTTACTAAACTACACTGTAAAGACACTGTAGAGGGAGCTACACCAATGGAGATAAATCAGTGTCAGAGAAGATTGTTGATAAGAAAAAGGTGGGTCGCCCTGTCTATTGAAATGCTGGTCTATGGAGACATGGGGTGGTGTTAAATTGGGTATTTTCATGCTAATTTTACCAGTTTGTAGGCATTAATTAGCAGAGCGCGATAATCTAGCAAAGGGATCACTACTGGCTGTCTGGCTCCCCAGTAGGCCTAGTTGTCGTGTTTGCCTGATATAGGATATAAATGGGCTTCTGGATTTGCGTTTGTTTTGTTTTAGAATTATACAGATTTCTACCGGCCCTTGTCGCAATATAGGTCCACTTACTAATCTTTTTAAAGTTTCCACCCCGTTATCCTCGGCTGTTATTGCTTAAAATGATTCACTTGTATGTATTCTGGGTTATTTTATATGAGGGGTATGCACCCGCTTTGCTAATAAGATTATTTGTGTGTGCGCGCATATAGGGGGAGGGGGAGACTTTAGACTAGGGTAGGTAGAGAGAAGTTGAAGAGCCCCACAGAGATGCTGCTCTCACACATGCGGAGAGCGAGGACGAAAGACGAAGCTGTGGAACTGGATAGGAATCGCTATAAAGAGCAAGTCTATTCCAAGTTTCCAAGTTATTCCAATCTTCCTACCGTCGTATATTCCGAAGAGACACATTTTCGCATTTTCCCGTGCACGTTTTGGCGAGAAGTCCGCACGACAAAAAAGCTGCATGTTATCTGCTTCAGGTGCGTTGACAGTGTTGTGTGGACCTGTTGCACGCAGTTCTTACGCGGGATGCTAAACTTTGCTTATAGACTGTCCCGTGGAAATGTAGAGACGACTCATTTTGGATCGATAGCTGCGTGTTCATCATGAAGAGGAACGGATCGGCGGTGTGGGGAACAGACAACATCCCCGAGACGACGAAAGGATGATGCAAAACTTTTCTAAATCAACTTAAATGATCATTTCGTTACTCCACAAAAGTTAAAAAAGCATTGCACTCTTTCTGCAAAGTCTAATATGACTTAGTCCAGAGTTTTGTTAGTTTTTGTGACTTAATGGAACTGAGGCTTTATGGGTAGGATTGATCCATGCTAAGTGGGTAATAATCGTTGGACTGGGGTGAAAATATCAGGCGTTTGAATCGCTACGATGCGGGCGACTTTAGGCGCTTTCATACAGTCCTGTCTAATATTGCTGGTCAGGACGGATCAATGGAGGCTTAAGGATTCTAGTTGTGAGCTTAATAAGAAGGTACGTTCATGACATTTCGTGTTAGATAGTACAGCCAGTGAAATAGTTCTGATCATGTCATGTGCTTTTATGAAACGAAAACCATCTGCTGGCTGCTGCATGGCTATCATATAGGCTAAAGCATTATCTTAGCATTTACCTGAAAACAATATTTTACCTATAGACTAGACCCTTTTAATCAATATTTTGAATTTCGTCTGTCTAATTGTTAAGAGCTAATCGAATAACTTTTGAAACTAGTGTGTTTTTTATGCCTTGGCAAACGTTAACGTCACGTGTGTATTGGTACCTGACTCCGCAGTCCTAAGTGGGCTATTATTAAGTCATTATCAGTCTGTTAGCGACCTGTCTAATAAACAGCAGCACTCAATTGCCAGTTTGGTCATTTGGTTGTTCAGCCAATATGGTGCCAGACAAGTACAATTAATGCCCTTCTGACACGGTTAATTAATTGCAACTCTTTGGACAACACGCTGTGTGTTTGTTCCTGTGTAGAGTCAGGCTTTAGTTTGTCTTTCTTATAGATGGTAGACCAATTCAAAAAAACAACAACTAGACTATAGACTATAGATTTTATACCGACATTTAATGCAGCTGTCTCTCTGTTCCCAGCAAAGCGACTTGAACTCCTTTCTGTGGACCATCAAGCGGGACCCCCCCTCCTACTTCTACGGGACGATCCACGTTCCTTACACCCGCGTGTGGGACTTCATCCCGGAGAACTCCAAGCAGGCCTTCCAGGAGAGCAACATTGTGTATTTTGAGCTGGACCTGACAGACCCATACACTATCTCGGCTCTCACCAGCTGCCAGATGCTCCCGCAGGGTGAAAACCTCCAGGACGTCCTGCCCAGGGACATCTACCGGAGGCTGAAGCGCCACCTGGAGTACGTCAAGTTGATGATGCCCTCGTGGATGACCCCCGACCAGCGGGGCAAAGGTCTGTACGCCGACTACCTCTTCAACGCCATCGCGGGCAACTGGGAGAGGAAGCGTCCCGTGTGGGTGATGCTGATGGTGAACTCTCTGACGGAGGCGGACATTAAGACCCGGGGGGTGCCCGTTCTGGACCTGTACCTGGCCCAGGAGGCTGAGAGGATGCAGAAGAAGACGGGTGCGGTGGAGAAGGTGGAGGAGCAGTGCCATCCGCTGAACGGGCTCAACTTCTCCCAGGTGGGTGTTTTTATGTGCTATTTAACATCTCACTGTTTTGCGTGTTACCTGTAGCCATCTTTACACTTCGTTTTCTTTCTTCAACAGTTACTGCGGTTGTTCTGTATCTGTCTCTGTACTGTATGTCTGAACCACTTTGAGCCATTTTAGAGGGTTTGATGGAAACACAATGATGCCATAATCCCCCGTTTGATTTCACTGCTGCACTGCTGTTTGTTGAAGTAATCCGGTTTGATTGGCATGACCAGAGCTATACGTTCCCACACGCACGGGCCATGGGAGGTTTATGGGGTGCTGGTTTTGTCTTGGAATTGGTTCACTGTTGTTTCAAAATAACCCAGCTTTCGTCAGCTCTGTTCACTCCTTTAAAAAGAAAAATCTAGATCTGGGATTAATAGTCGATTGGACAGCTCTGCTGTAGTTTATCACTGTTCGTATTTGAGATCAGCTTTCTGTCTTCATCATTGTGATAGTTTGCAGTTGTATTCTTGCAGCCTAATGCTGGAACATAAAGTGAGCGCCTCTGCCAGAATAGCATTACTTGAAGAAGACAGAAAGTTTAATAAAAATGAGAAACGGCGAGTGCAGAGCTTCATATGTTATAACTTTTCACGAGGACAGAGGGCCATTCTCCCGCCCTCACCGTGTTGACGGAGCACTTTTGCCTTCAGGGAGGCGTGGCATTAATAATCAGCTGTGCAAACAGTCAGCCGTGTCCTCTGCTATTAAAGAAAAATGGATCTTAATGGCTTAGGTCTGAAATCAGCAGAAAAGAAACCTTGTTCTTCAAGCCAGTGCTCCTAAATCCTCAACCGCCCCAACTCCCCGCAACACTGTCCGTCTGTCGATGTTCCACCCTGACCTCTGCAATTACACCAGCGTTTTTTCAAAGGCAGCAGTTGCTATGAAATCATGTTGCGTATTATTGTAGAATTTTGGCTAATGCTAAGGGGATTACATATGACCATTTACTCTAACACCCAGAAGCTTTAAATGTTGTTGTTTTAAAGAGGGTCTCGTCCACCCCTTTCCCTCCTACCCTGTACCTCAGCATGTTCCCTATTGAAAACCCCCAAAGAATGCCCCCAAACGCATGCTAATATGAAAACATTTCTTTCATAATAGTTCGATGACTTTGAGTTTAGCATGACAGAAATATGTGTTATGTTTCAGACCGTTGGAATGTTCTGATTGTAGATGACAGCATCATTGGCAGGATGGATGTCTTCTTTTACAGTGTGCATTCAGTATTTACGGCCCACTTTGTAATAACTGCTTCCAAAAAAAGCATGTAAAGTAATAGCCAACTGTACCTGAAGGTAGACTTGGATGCGTTTCTGTCTCTAGGCAAAGCTTTGTTTTTCTTTTTTAAATGTATCTGTTAGGTTTAGTGGGCCAGCCTGCATAAAGAAATCAAACCATTCAATCATTACAGAAATGCAGCAATATGAATTCAGAATGGTGTAGAAATATTCTTGAAGTGGTGTCTGCTTGACTACATGAAAAACTCCTTTCCTGTTGGAATCAGCTCTTAGAAGATTAAGCTCTTGCTGGTATTTAGTCTGTTAGCAATTATTTGAGGATTGAATGTTATGGTATGTTAATTGGTAATGTATGTTGTAAAATGTATAGCTAAGCTGGCCCTGGTCACATTCTGCTGTCATTATTTTAGTAGAATGTTGTTTGTTTACTATAACCGCTGTGTGACCTATTCAACTATTGACAGTAGTAAATGTAAGTTGCGTTAAGCAGACACATTTATCCAAAAGCAATAGCTAAATGCTGTAAATGCTATAAAGGATTTTATCCAGGGAATCATAGCAAAGTGTGTGGTCAATGTATAAATGATGATTAATTACACAGACCAGAGCTGTGTCTCAAATCGTGTACTTCATGAAGTACACTTCGACTAAGTGCACTATGCGCACTATGTACTTACCTGCGCAGTGCGTAAATTTGGAGAGGGTAGTATTGTCTCAAATCGAACACTCAAGTTGTGCACTTATTAATATGCCGCTGTTA
>JAODTR010089093.1:0-14114 GCA_025399935.1 Amblyopsis rosae | reverse complement strand
CTCTCTCTCTCTCTCTCTCTCTCTCTCTCTCTCTCTCTCTCTCTCTCTCTCTCTCTCTCTCTCTCTCTCACACACATGCAGTATACACCGATACAAACACAGACGGAGTATAAATGCTATCGGGGACTCGCCGCGGTCACTCGACCATGCACGGTGACCCATCCTACATAGTTTGCTGCAGGTACAGCCAGTTAGCCCAGTCTTGTGCAAACAGCAGGAATGCTCCCGGTCCGCATTGCTTTGAATCTCTTTACCATATCCAAGCATTACCAGACACTGCCTGGCTCTGTTCTCTGTCCCCGTCGTGTCATTCAGGTTTTTGCAGTGGGGAGGGGGGGTAGTTTGGTCTGCGCTCACTGGAAGGGTCGTGGTGGATTCAATCCCGAACCGTCCTTCGAACCGTGCTTTAGTGAGATGCCTAACCCAAATCTGCTCCTTGACACTTCCCTGTTGTACTCACTGTTAGTTTCTTTTGGAAAAAGCAGTCTGCAATGTGACTTGAATTAACAGGATCGACGGCATGCATACGCTACAGTGAAGTTAGACTTGCATGCTTTATGTTGAAGAAGAAGTGAAAAGCTACATATGTATTCTCAGAAAATAACTGGCGACTCTAAGAACACGTCCTTCCATTATGGTTCCTTCACACAATCACGTTTGACTTCAAGACATTAAAGAGTATATTGGACACATGTCATTGTCTTTTAATGAAATTGATTTATGTTTCAGTCTGGCTGCCAGTGGAGACATGTGTGCTCTGGAGATCTGGCACCTAGCTGGAGCAGATTTTACTAAAACCAGCTATGATGGCCAGAGCGCATTAGCAGTGGTGAGTCCTGGAAATGATGAAAATGACGCAGAGTAGTACATTTTACATCTAGCAGAAATACAGGCATTATAACGCTTTCTCCTAGGCTGAGGCTGCTGGGAATGAAGACGTGATGGCGTGCATACACCGCCTTATGAACCAGGTAACAGCTGCAATATTAGTTCAATTTGTTCAGCGCCCACTCGTGCCATTCACACGCTGATGTTGGTCCTTCTTTGGCTATAATTCTTCCCCAATCACATTGCTGTCTTGTGTTTAATTTCAGACCATATTTGGTGATATAAATGAGTGTGATGATGACGTGGTAATTGACATTCGTGTGATGGTTTTAGCATACCCTGAAACCCAGCTTTGCGGCTGCTACCACTCCCATTAATGGCTGTTTGAGTTGACTAATCTATATTTACCCCCATATATTTGATGTGTTATATTAGATGTGAGTGTGCTTCCATGTGACTTCATTCACCAGGGCCTTTGTATATTCAAATAACACCACCTATTCTAAGGGTTTTGCATAGTGCATCTGTCATCTGGTTGTGAATTGGACTTCACAGTGTGGCATTCATCTAAATATGTAGCAGATGGACTTGTCGCTCAGCCCTCGCGATCCTAAACCTGTGCAACCTGTTGACCCTGAAGGTGTAGCATTGCCGCGTGTGGTGCACGCACGTGTGCTGATAGTAAAGGGTGAAGAACACTGCCGTCAATCTGATCTTCATTCAAATCTATCTCTCCCTCTGTCTCGCTGTCTCTGTCTCAGGGTGATGAAGTGTTCCGTAAAGAGTTGCCTCCACCAACGATGAAATAGTGTTTCCTAAACCAACAGGAAGCCCTCTTTTCGTCCACAGTCAAAGCCATCCCAATCTCACTGCCTGCTGTTTCACCGTTGTGCATTAGACTGTAGACTTGCATACTCCTTTATGACATCTTGATATGTCACTCTGTCGCTTAAAATTATAGAACAGTAGTCTAGCTTTACGTCCAAATTTGCATGCAAGGGATTATGGGAAATTACTATATAGGCATTTAAGTATAGGTATGTATGTCGCCATTTTGGTTAATATGTGGTTATTTGGGTTATGGAATATGATTTGTTCAGAGGATGGGGATATTGGAAGTTTATATGTGGACACCATGACTGAGATGTGTGTGGTTTAATATTACACAGAGATGTCCTGTACTCAAAGTTGATAGTTAAATGCTATCTAGTGGTTTAAACTAAATGCCAGTGGATTCATCTAAATGCTTTATCAATATCTCTTCAAATGTTTTGATTGATTTGAATTGTCAATTTGAAAAATTATTTCTTTTAGTACTCCAAACAAGTGAATACATTGTTTTGTTTATGATTGCTTTCAGAATTTAACATTGACAGTATAAAGTGTTAAACAATTCAAATAAACCAGAAAATAAGTTTGAAAACTTGCTTTAAGAGACTGTGTCCTGTCATCTATCTGAATCAAAAATATTGATGTTTATTTATTTATTTTTATTTTTACCTAAAAATCAGTAATGGCAAACAAATAAAAATTAAGCTAAGTTAAGTTAAGGGCATTAAGTTTTCATGTAAAATAACCAAGTACAAATACATAGGTACTGAAGTGTTCGGTCTACCGTTGTCAATGTGAGTTTCAAGAATTTCAAGTATTTCGATTTGTTTACTTTCAACTTTTCATAACTACATTTTATAATAGGTTTACTCAACTCCAACAGTTACCATTGTTTTCTACAAAAAATATAAACCTAGATGAAACAGTAGCCTATACTTTAATTAGAATCTATATTCTGGTTTAATTGAAGTTGTCCAGTGTGCCTTTCTGGAAAAGACATTAAATCTGAAATGTATCTGAAAGTATATGAGTATATTTTTAATCACAATTATTTGTAATACTATTTCTACACTTTAGTGTCATAATAGGTTAAGGTTTATTTTTTCCAGAGGGAAAATAACTTTTTTCCATTCACCTGAAACCCATTGCATATAATTAATTGTAGGTGAAGGCCAATCCGTCAACCTAATTAAAATATTATCGACCTACTAAAGAGCATATGTATATTGAATATATATATATATATATATATTGAATTTAAAAGTATCAGATAAGATTTTTTTTACTTTCATGAAAACATGGGCCAACAGACACCTGCCGGACACACACAATGTTAGATGTCATATGTTTTATGTCTTATTTAATATTTATAAGCAGAAATATTGCATGAAACAGTACATCAAAGCTTCAAACAACAATGAAAGAAAAAAATTAAGTTATTACAAAAGCAATAAACCAAACAAAATAACATTTAACAGAGGCCTATTCAAAAGGGGTAGAGACATTTGAGACATATTTCAGTGCCACAAGCCCATCCGATAGCTCTCACCATCGCAACCATACATACTGCACAACACACTACCAGAGGGATAGATGTTTTATTAAATGAATACAAAGACTAGATTACGGTAAATTAAACTCTGCATACTGAAATAGGGAGGCCTTTCAGCTACTAGGGTGGCTGCTGGTATACTTGTACTCTTTGCTGGTGGAACCCAGCTCATCCGGTTGGACCTGCATAGACCTCATTCCTACCTGAATGAGAGGCTTGTATGAACCTACCCCCAAAACACTATAGTATATAAAGAGTTGACACACTCTTAATTCACTCAGTCTAGACTGGGGCTACACAATGACATCTACTCTTCAAGGTAAGCAACTTTTTTAAGAAAGTACACTTTCTGTGTCCATCGATATTTAAAGGTCGTGACCTCTATTGAAAATGTTGTGAATTTATTGTATGCTATGCTTATTGGGTCTGAAAGTCTTAAAGTTCTTTCAAGTTTAGAATCTAAATAGAAACTTGTTTTCTTCTTCAGTGCGAAGATGGGACTGTGATACTGCCTGAATCTGCAAGAAGTTGGTCTCTCTGATAAAGTGGTTCTTAACAGTTCAACAGTTCTGTTCCAAAATTGTGAAATGTTTAGGACCACTTGACCAGTCAGACAAATGCTGCAAACATGTTTTTATAACGAAAAAAAAGACTGAAACACTTTTTAATATTTTGTATTTATTTTAAATCAGTGTATTTCTTGTTCTTTTTTATTTTTCCTTTCTCCTTTCTCTGTGTTGTTATGCTGTGCCCCCTTGTGTTAAAATGCAAATAGCAAGCAGTGCAGAGTGGTTGTAAAATTGTCCAAATCACTGTGCTACAGGTTGCATTTGGTTTTGCTTGCCAACACATGATGTGACAACGGTTAGTAGCCCAACACCTCTTATCTCGTCGTAATTAACTGTTGGACCTGTTCATTGTAAGTATTTTATACAAATCAATAAAGATGTTTAGAAGAACTCTTGTCTATTTTATATTTCAAAGTAGATGTTCTATTGACGTGTTCAACGTATAAGCAAGGTTAACTATACGAACTGTACATACCAAAAGGCTACCAATCTCAATTCAGCAGGTCTTTTGATTATCCATGGTTACCATGGGGAAATGTTGCTTTGTTGAGTGTTGGGTTAATCATTCATTGTACACGGATTATGCCGATTTTGTGCAACTCAGACGTCACTTTCCTTTGGTCTCAGAAGTGTGGCAAATAGGCAAAACTCAACACTTGGTAAACATCTCGAAAGCCTGGTTTATGTATGGACGAAAGCACAGATGTTACAGGTTAGGATAAGATATTGAAGTAGCATGCCTACAGCGATTTCCCTATGCGACCAAGAAAGGCAGATGTAGTAGGCCTAGCCCTGTCCCGTGGAATCTGCTCCTTTTAATTTCATCAGCGGTTCGGGAGGGAACTCAAGCCTCTTCTCGTGGGGAGAATTGGATCGGGAACGTGGTAAATCATCTTTACTATGGATTGTAATTATTGATGTACTGACCTGCCTCCAACCGGCATGTCGCCCTTTGCTCCCATTGTTTCAAGTGAAGAAGACAGAAGAAAGAAACGGCATAAGGAACTATATTGAAGTGTAGAGAGACGGGAAAGGCTCAAATTGGCAACTTCTTGTTGCATCATCTTGTTATAGCAACAACAAAGGCCTAATGTTTTTTGTTTTGTTTTGTATTTATAATAAAATATGCATATTGATGTGTGGTCATTCTTATTTTAGGCGTTATGCTTTTTACAATGTGGCATGGCACAATTAAGTCAACCCAATTTGGCACTGAATTATCAATAGTAATCAGTCATGAGGTGAATGTTAATTATTAATTAACCCTTAGTATACAGGGCTATATGGCTGATAATATGATACATTAAGCGGGTATAGGCTAGGCTATATCTTCTCTCTTCACAAGCGTATGTAAAAAATGCTAAAGAAAAACGAAACTAATTTTACTTTTAATTTTAATATTAAACATTTTACAAACAGATTATATCATAAAACGTCAGATCGCAAATGTTAGATAATCGTGCATGATTCTTGGGGCATTCCTGTCCAATAGAATGCGAGCAGTGCATATCACCGACTGACAGCCTGGGGTCTAGATAGGTGGGATGCGCTATAGAGTGAATGACACGGTGAGAGAGAGAGTGTGAGTGTGTGTGTGTGTGTGAGAGAGAGAGAGAAAGAGAGAGATAGGGAGAGAGAGAGAGAGAACAGAGACCGGTCCTTCTCGAGCGCTTTGGTTTCTCAGTGAGATTCCGTACCTCGACCTGTGATGCTGAGAGAGGTACGCGCACTTCTAGGATGGCGATGCAACTATTTTAAATGGATGTAAATCGTTTTAAATCCGGATGGGTTGTAGCTGTTCGTTCTCTTGTTGGACTAGTGCTGGAGATCTGGACTATTCGGATATTATTTTACACGCATGCAGGAAATGTTGCCCATTGATGCGGGAGTCACTGGATTATCTTTTGGATGTTGTGGATAAAGAATAAGACTTGAACGAAATGTTCTTAGAAATCAAATAGACCCCTCAGCGTGGAATATTTGGCTACACAGATTCAGCACATGGCTTATCCAAACTCATCGGGGTCTTCTGGATCTGGGAAGCCCAACCCCAACGTGATAGATCTGGGGACATTTTTCGTTGACTCCGATATCATATTTGGATTTACAAGTCACCTGTTACGGAGAAAGACAAGGGTAAGAGTAGTCTATATGTGGCCATCATAACATTCTATTATTATTAAAGCATATGTCTAACACTGTGGCGACATCTGAAGACATCTGGATCAACTAAACTGTGATTCAGGACCATGAACAGCTCACCTCGCGGCATCATTCTGGCCACGTGCTATAGGGTCGTCTCCACATATTTATTTCACATTAAATGTAAATAGGCATATGTCATATTCAGCACGTTTCCATAATTTTATAGTAGTCCTTATATCCTTAGGAAAGATTAACTTCAAAGTTAAATGTTTATTCTATTGACGGATATAGCCATAGCCTACATCAGTCTATACCATAGTCATATTTCACACTGTCCGCGTTTAGATCTACAAACCAGTTATCTCACATTATTTAACTTTGATCAATTAGTTAATATCTAATTATAAGGACATTATCTTAAAATGTTAGTTTAGTTTAATTTAGATTTGTTAAATCATATCCAGTAAATGAACAAAATTACAATTTAACTATAGACCATCCATAGTGTTTTATAACTAGGAATAGGGTGATCATCACGTTATCGTTTTTAGCCATATATTTAGGGTGCTGTTTATTTAGGCTGCTTGGAACAGTTGGGAGGGGAAGTCTCCATATAACAGCATAGGGCTATTTAATGTAATTTTGAATAAATCTGTTGACTACACGACATCAAAGATATATTTAATTTCTACTCAGTCCGCTTGCTTATTTGCTACCAGTTGCGCGTCATGCGTAAAATCCTCATGAAACAGCACCGCTATGTGGCCTAGACCAAAAACTGGCTAAATTAGTCACGCAATGTTAGGACAACGTTTCAAATGTCCAAAGCACGCCGCTTACACGCGTACATCACCCAATATAAATATTTCAAGTTTAACAATAACCTGGCCCCGAGTCCCACCCCTTCATTTGGCGACGATATGCTATTATATTTGCTCGCCAGACGATGGAGCCAAAGTAACAGGAACTGCCTATATGCTTCAGGCAACATTTGCATCAACGTCTCTGTGATTCAACCCTGGAACCTCAGGAACAATCGCATGCACAAAATACACATAATAGATATCGTCAGACGCTTACAATAATACATGTATTGATCTTGGAGGGCTATTCAATTAAACTCTAAGATGCTATCCCGGCTATTACATTTTTCCGTAGGCTGTTTTCTATAGGATGTCCTATAGGCTATTCATTTCTATAGTTTATATTAAGTTTATTATTAGGCCTTGCCTAGGCTGTGTAAACATTTAATACATTATTAAGATTAATTTAAGCCTGTAGTCGAAGACCGTTGCGTTCACCGCTTGTGCCTGAAAGTTTATAGGGACCCTCCCATTTCAACACATTGCCGCCCTGCGCTTGCTGTGCACCTCGCTGAACCAAAACTCCTCCGCGACTTGTGAAGTTATGGGACTGAGGTACTCATAGCAGCAGGTATAACGACCGGTCGCCTGAGATGACTGCAGCTCAGTAGCTGATCTGCGCAACGTAGAACATGTATGGCTTGATTTTGCAATAGCCTATTCTGGAGAAAAACGTTTGAGTGCGGTATTTTGGAAAATGAACTCATTTTTGGACGTGTCATCTCATGATGGAGGCGATCACAACCGCAAGTTTACTGTAAGTGTTTAACGCCATAGGCTTCTAGTAACATACGTGACCATGTACAGTATGCTGGTTATTACACCTGTCGCATACTCATTTGGACAGGTAGACAGACTATCCTAATTCTACTGTGTGTTGTCTAGGCTGGTTGTCAAGGCACCTAATAACTCAAGAGTTCACAACTGTGTGCACGTGTTAACCTTAAACTGAGCCTGAAGTTATCTTAACCGAACAATGTTTTTATACTTAAGGTGGAGGGATGCCCGAGTGGAGAGTCGCCGTTAGCTGTCGATATAAATCCCAGGAAAAGGCTTCTCTCCGCGGAGGACCCACGATGTAGCAGCCGGCCAACCCCCGAGGGAGCAGGCTCAGTTTCCATGTCTGAGTCCGAGAGACGGGACGAGAAGGGAAGCCTCTGTGCACAATGTCAGATTAACGTTTCAGAACTGAAGAAGCAAGCTCTGGCGTTGGCAGACACAACTTCACTGAAGGTTTGTAAAATATCCACATGATAAAACAGAGTAGCCTAGTTTCCCATTAGGGATGAACAGGCCCAACTGGCTACACCTGAACCAAATTCAATATGCTAAATCATATTGGTATATTGCACTGGGATTTATTATAGATAAGGCATATGAACATTACACTAATCTATAGTAGGCCATTGTTATTTAGTGATTACATTTATTCTATGACAACAATATCACTCAGCTATAAGTGCAGCACATTTACTGACACATTTATGATTTATACCTTTTCGTAGAAATAGCCCAACCCTCCATGGCAAACAAACAACAACACAAATTCACGACAAATCCAACTTCTTGGCTTGATTTCAAACATTGCCCATGGCTGTGAAATAGAAGCTTCTGAGTATTTGGAAGTGACCCATTGTTTAGCTAAACAATGCTTATCTATTTATTTTGCTGTTGGAGGGTCTTTATGTGTGTGCGTGAGGCGGGGAGAATTAAGCGAGCCGCTCACTGTCGAGACGGAGGAGGAAGTCGAGTCCCAGTTGACCTTTGCTGTGAATTGAAAGTGTTCCTGTACGACCGGTCTCACAATTCCCACCGCTGATAAATATAGGGAATCAGACTGCCGCAGTTGCGGTCGGTGTTTACCACAGGGCCTGCTTGTCTCACGTTGGAGAGGCGCTCTCAAGATCACGTTACAACCTGTCAAGCTTCTATCCAACCCCCCCCCCCCCCCCCCCCTTCCTTCCCCTCCTGCACCTGATGTTCCTATGGGAACCAGCATACAAGGAGACAAAGTCACGTTCTTTCTCTGTGGACCTCTCTGTATGTGTGGTCTAATCTTGGTGGGAGATGGTTGGGGGGGCGATATAAGCATATCAGATCTATACCTCCAACAGTGTGCTTCCGCCATTAGCTTCAAATGATCTGGCCATGGGAACTGACCCCTTTTCTTTTGGGACCCTCCAGTGAGCACCTGGCCACACCAGGTGCTCTGTGTGCAGACCCCCGACCCCTTAAACTCACCCCAGGTGTGGAAGTTTGAAGAAAAGGGACGAGAGTTCAACCCTTTAGGTATACGCTCTTGTTGATGGCTAAATTGGGCTTCAATTCCGTGGTGGTAAACGGTGATAGCAGGGTGTCTTTATTGTGCCAGAGATAAGGGGTGGCTTTCTGCAGCTGTGGGAGAATACAGGCATTGTCTTCCTGCGGTATTCACCTGTGGAGCCTCGCCAGGTGGATGTGGTTCTGCTTGAATGCTTCCTCCACCACAGTGAGAATCGGGTCAGTAGGACAACTAGCCTGGTAGCATGTGTGGCGCTGGGACCTCTCTACCTGTTAGAATGGAATGGTTATTATGACCATTTTTGTGTTTAAAACTTTTAACATGGAAAGGCAAGACCAACTGTCTGTTTACAACAGATCTCCCTTTCTCCCCCTCCCTTATTTGCTCGCTGTCCCGTTTTATTGTTTTTGAAGGGGAAGTCGTTCTTGGTCCCCAGATATTGCTCCCCCTGCCAGTAGACTCATTGTTTGAATACAGTAGTAGCTACTACTGTAGCTAGCATATATAATTCAAGGCAGAGTGCTTGGGGTTTGACTGGGAAATATAGAGCAAAGCTTTCCAGACAGCCTTTGTGGTTTCCTGTTTGTGCTTAAAGGTCTCAAAAGAGAAATAATAAGACATGAGATGTGAGTTATGTTTTTTTTATGCCATGCGGTTGTTATGCTTTCACACCTAGCATTTTGGCATGGACACTGAGCCTGTTTCAATTGGTAGACTGTGGCAGTAAACTGTAGGCAGGATTACAGTACAGTATGTAAGGGGAACTACATTTTGAGAGAGTACAGTATACTGACGTGCTCAGGGTGCCACATACTACCTAAACCATTTTAAACTTGAGTTCCTTACTAAAGGGTTAGATCTCAGCTGGTTTGATACATTTATTTATCCTAATTCTATAAAGACCACATACAGTTATTCGAGTCCTGGGAAAATGCCCTTCGCCCAGGGCAGAAGCAAGTGGTGGATACTCTGACTCCCGACCTGAATCTTACCCCTAATCAAAAACAGACACCCACTTAATATATTTCCCCACTCATAATTAAAACCTACCGTTACTATTGACTTCAATAGCGCACGGCAGACAGTCTGGGTTTAACAATTATACTTTCTTCTTTATGCGGCTGGACATGGTGGCTAGGGGAGATGTGATAGAAGGAAAGATGATCACTTAAACGCTAACCTCAGCTTCAAAGCAACCATTTACTTCCCTACTGTAATCAGCGGTTCTGTCAACATTCAGGTGCCATAGACAGATAAGACCGTACACCTGGCTTAGTCCCAGTCCAGTCTGTGCTTCAAAACACCAACCCTCCTCCCATTTCACATGCCTGGGACCTGAAAGGGCCTTCATATTTTGGTCATGTGTATGGCTGAGATGAAACGATGGAAGGGAGATTTTGTGTTTTTTTGTCTGAGCCGTCAGCCATCTCATTAAAATGTTAAGAGACTGTCAGTTACAACAATAGGCTGTTAGGTTTGTATAGGGCCTGTAGGCCAGAGTTATTGTCACATGTAAGGACTTTAATTCCTCACCTATGGCCAGGCTAAAGCATCTTAAGCCATCACTCACAGTTTAGACAGGGGCATTGTCACTTGATATCTCTTTTGAAGGGGCTAACCATCTCTGTTTCACATAAGCCACGAAAGAGCAAGCACTCAAGTAGAGAACAGGCTAACAACACTGGTGAAACCCATGCATTTTATCTTTGCAAAACAATTTGAGACCTCAATTGACCTTTACTTTGAGTTTATTATACAAACATTTATCCACAACATGTACAGTCTGTTCACTGATGGCAGGGCCTCTTGATGTTGGTGCAGCTGCATGGTATATACGCGGTCTTCCAGATGCTACTGTCTATAAAGTACATCTGCGAGGGTGTTTCCATGGAATGATGCATCATGTTTTTCAAGCATGTGACATAGTTAGCTAACTACATTATCTATCTGCTGGAAATTGAGGTATAGGTTACAGCCAGACGTGGAACTTCACCTTTTCTAATGACCTTTGACCTTTGCCCTCACACCAGAGGGGAAGGTCACTGAGCGCTCAGTAAAAGCAGTAGACGTTTTATTGGGGATATAGAATGAGCTGACCACCTTGTGGATAGTAAATAGCATGCTCTTCCGCAATATATTTTAGCAGAAAGGACTTCTGCATTATGCACTGTTGCTGATGGATCAGTGAACACAGCAGAAGTAATTATAGCAATTCTATGAATGTCTTTGATATTCCTTTGTTATTACCTGCTCTACCTCTACGCTCTTTAAACCTTCACTCCCTTTAAAGCCTTGAGTTGTAGCACTTTGAATCCATCCAAGAATTAAACATTTGTTCGGTTTCCTGAAGTACAGAGAAAAGGAAATTGCTTAACCCTCTGTCATTCAACAAACATTTCCTGGCCAAGCATGTGACGTTGTATTAGCCTTGTTTGAAATGCTCATTGTGTATTCTTTTTTAATACCTATTTTTGTGGCTTGGTTTATTTCTACTGTGGAAATGCCCTGCGTGGAGCTGCAAAGGACTCTTTCTGGCCATTCTTATATTATTATGGACATATAGGCTAATTGTATTGCCTGTTGTCCATATATTTCATCAGGCCTTGCTCCTCTATGCACACCTACACTTATGTCTACAGCAGGAAGACAAATAGAGTACTAGGAGTGTAAGAAAATATTAATACATCAGCTTATCTCAATATTACAATGCGCATATTGTTTCGATTCTCTAAAACACTGCATTGATTAAAAAAAAAATAAATAAAAATTCAATCAGTCAAAATTTTGTTGGAAAAGGAACCATGTACAAAATACCTCAAACATCAAAAGACAGGAAATATGATTGTTACCAGATTTAGCTTAAAGCTAATTTCCATCTGCAGTCACTGAGTAAGTTTGCATAAGTGTTCCTGTTGTTTTTTGCAGCGGCACCACACATTAGCATTGCTATGACAGTTTTCCACAAATTAAAAATAGCAATATATTGCCTTGCTTACAGTATCGCAATATATTTGCTATATATCGAACTGTGGCCCTAGTATCGTGAAATGTATTGCATCGCCAGATATTTGCCAATACATAGTCCTGCTAGGATACCAAGCTCGGGACCAGTACCGGTGCTGGCTTAGAAGTAGAGGATAATGTGTCATTTCCCTGGTCGGTGGGGAGTTACCTTTCCCTTTGTTGCCTGACCTCTGACCTGACTGACAGTTCTTATGGTTTTTATTGGGTAGTAGGGACGGGGGCAGCCTGGCCACGAGACAGGTGTACACTGCCAGGCTCGCTGTAGGGGTGCCGAAGCCAGACAGCCGACCGGAGAGAGAGATGAAAAGGAGGGAGTGTGTAAAAAAGAAAAAGCTCCTCCGGTTGTGAAACCAGAGCTGGGAGAGAGTTAAGCCAGAGCACCACCATATCGCTCCTTTCACCTCTAGGCACTGGCATCCCCTGGGGCTTTCCAGTCTCACACACTGTGCATGTGTGTGTGAGTGTGTGCACTCTTGCTCCTTATTTGGTGCAGATGTGAGAAGAGGCGGGAGGGAGAGATGGGGCCCTTGAGCTGAGCCATGCAGGGTGGATGGTGCTTTATGGCGGCTGTAGTATTAAACTGCATGCAATAATCTGGTGTCAAACGGTGGAGAGAGGCCACAGGCATCAATCACACTCGCAGCGCTGCTCTTCACTGCTGCATCTGTGTGTGCTCCTGCAGCCACTGCTTCCATTGGGATCATGGGGACCGCTTCTTCTTCAGTTGTAGTGTTTGGCTGCGGAGTTAATCCTCCTAACGATTACAAAAACGATGTAATTGAGAGTTACGTTTTGCAAGCAAAATACGATTTTGCCTTGTGTTCTGAATGACGGGCGCACGCTAAGACCAATGTGAAAAGTATTAATGGGCATTTCACAGTTCAATGTGTTTTCACTGTTTCATTTGTTTAACTGTTCTTTAGGTGCAGTAAATGCACATCTTTCCACAATCAATGAGTAATCGTGTTAAATAATCGTGATTTCAATATTGACCAAAATATTAATGGTTATTATTTTTTCCATAATCGAGCAACTGTAGTGATAACAAGTATTTAGAGATCTAGGCTACACATTTCCACATGCACTGTACTAAATGTATAATTGCTGAAACTCAGAAATGGCAAACATGTTGTATTTGTCATTCAGTGTTGTAGTGAATTTTCTACCAGACCCTTTTCCTCTCGCATGTTAAAATTAGATCTATATCGATTGTGATGCTCATGAGCTGTCATCGGGTGTAGCGGTGGGGGTGGGGGGGCTCCACCTGGAATAGCCCTGCTCTTGGCTCCACTGTGAGGATGGGCTGCTGTGTGGAGCAGCAGGCGAGATGAAACGGGAGCCGACTGCAGAGCTCCCACAGATGTGCGCACGCACACACACATTACACACACACACACACACACACACACACACACACAAATACAGACACACGCGCACACACATATATGCACACACACACATACTGTATGTACATGCGCGCACACACACACACACACACACACACGCATATGCACATACATTCGTGTGCGCACACATTTTTTCACACACGCAAACACACACACACATTGCACACATACACGCAGAAACACAAACGCACACTACAAATATATTACACTCTCTCACATATAAACACTTTACAAACATATTACACACACGCACACTTTGCAGTGCGTTCTTGGTCCATCTGGACCAATGAGCTGCTGCCCCTGTGTGCCGCTACAGTGCAGTCAGAGACTCTCCCAGATGTTCCCCAAGCTAGCTGTCAGGGTGGGCAGCGCTGCTTAGAGCTGCTTAGGACAGGGAATTAGGTGTGATGCCTTCACTTGTGTTGCCACGACGCTCTCACTTTCCTTTCCTGCTGGTAGAGTTCACTCTCTACAAACTCTACTGGTGAGTCTTCAGGAGAATCTCAGAAGTCCTATTGACTAGTACTTATTATTTGCCATCCATCCATCCATCCATCTTCTCCCGCTTATCCGGAGTCGGGTCGCTGGGGCAGCAGCTTCAGCAAGGGACCCCAA
>JAODTR010089082.1:1862-14114 GCA_025399935.1 Amblyopsis rosae | reverse complement strand
ATTGTTTTTAATGACGTAGTGTGAAGCACTTTGTGTTACATGAATTTGTATGAAAAGTGCTATATAAATAAAGATTGTTTGATTGCTTGATTGATATCTCCTTTAAAATATCCAGATCACCACTATCCTTCTTTTCATCATAATGTGGTTTTCAAAAGAGTTAAAAGAGGTAAGTGACACTTAGTAAACTGCAGCAATGTCAATATTACGTAAATAATATACTGTGCATTTGACAATAATATTAATACAAATTAAATAAAAGACTTTGACTTAGAATTCTCACAAAGTGATGTTATGATAGATAACAAATGTAATTATAACAGATTACTTGATTTGGATACATTTTTATGTTTACGGCACACTGACCAGCATAAACATTGTCCTCACATGAAACATACTTTTCTCATTTCATGATAATATTATGAAATACTGTTTGACAAGCAGGCAAAGAGCCCAGGCAAAGACCAGCCTCCACATCTTTCCAACAACAAAAAGGTGAGACATTGTGTAACATCACATTAAATTGTCATTAACAGGTTTTAATCTCAAATCATTTCCTTCTTTGAAATGTTCAGCAGAAAGACTTGAGTGAAGAAGACGTTGATATTTTAGCCAAGATCCTTTCAGTGGGACTGGTGGACGCAGACCCCAACTACCTTCAACATCTCAAAGGGTTCAGGGATTTGCGAGGAGGTTCTACTTGAGATAATCACATACAATGGACTTTTAACATTCAATGGACAAAACACTGGAGGAATTCATGGATTTGTATCTGCATCAAATCACAATAGACTGGATGCCAGTGTGAGCTGCACACTTATATATAAAGATGCTATCATGGCCTTGCTACTGCTACACTATTCTGGCATAGCACATTCTGGTCAAATAGGGAAAACCATGTGCTGTAATGAGATCGGTTATAGAGCAAAAGGTGGGTGAAGCCAGTTCCTTCAATGCTCTTTAGTTGAGTGTAGACTTAGCTAACCAATAAAGGCTATTAGGCTAAAGGTATTATAATATTGAATATTTATTTACCTATTCAATCCATTACAGTGAACACTGAAGATTATCTGCTTTATTTCATAGCAATGCTTTTATAATTCTTGCACTGAAGCATGTTTTGTGATTCATGTAGTGTTTTATAATACTGTAATACTGTCTGAATACTGTCTTCCACGCAGACACGTTATATTCTGGTATATTGTGTTTTAGAGGTTAAGGTTATTTTCCTTAGAATCTTTCTGAATATCATTCTTTGAATTTCATTCTTTGCCAGCACTGGAAAATTCACATACAATTATCAAATGCATTAGTTACAGTCATTTTGTAATCTTCTTCTTCTCTTTGCCTAAAACAAAGTGAAAAATATACAACATATCATAGAGAATAGGAATATGGCTTTTTCCTATTATTATCTATAGAAATTGTAATCTGACAAGTGACATATCCCAGACATGGCTGTTGAGTTTGTCTCCCAGGACATAAAGACAGCCAACAGCCAACAAACATAAAACAAAAAGCACCAGCATTAGTGAAGAATCCAAGGAGTGGATACGCCCACATTCCATACACCCATATGATCCTGAAGAAAGAAACAAAGAAAGGAGGAAAGAAAGAAATAAAGAAAGAAAAAGAAAGAAAGAACAGCACCATTTATCCAAGTCATCTCATGATCTATCTAATTATAGCCCACAATAACAAACAGTATTTCATGCTGGAGATACTGTATCTCTGCTAAAGTATCATATATAATATGTGCTGGACCACAGTTGCCTAACCACCAGGAATGATATAAAACATTGACAGTGCAGATAACTGTATAGTTCAGTAATTTGTAATCCCTCATCTGTTTGCAGTTAGGTCTAATACAGTACATGTAAATGGTTGGTATATTCTAGACAGGCTTGTTTTTAAATGTTTAGCAAGTGTAGATGATCAGACATTAATCCTGTGATATTATATAATTATATATTTATAATATAAAATATTATGTATATTTATTTACAATAAAAGTGTAAGTAATGTAATTTCAGTTACAAATCATCAAGTAAGTTCAGGTTGGTTTTTATTTTAGTGATTCCTAGTCATCATTGACATTACACCTATAGCCGTCTCATGGCATCAATGTTGACAGTAGGAGCTAACATTCCTTTTCACTCACATGCAGTAAGTCATGGAAAAACAATTCACTGTGCACAATGTCACTTACCAACTTAGGTAAGAGAAGCCCACAGCTCCTAATGCAACAAGACCATGTTTAGTCTGTAGGTAGACAAGGGGTTGTACCACAATTTGTGCAGGACTAAAGAGTGCTACATTAAAAGAGCAAGTTATTTAACTTAGAATACACACTCATACTGTAGGATGGTTTTCAAAGCAAGACCAAAGCCAGAACAAAGTCAGTAAATGAAGAGAATACAGACAAAAGCATGATTCATTGATGCCTTCTTTCAGGGAAAAAAGGAATCAATGTTACTGGGTATACCGACTCCCTGTTAAGATTCCCCAGAAAAGCAGAACCACAAACTAAAGAAAAATAGAGTAAACAATAATTCCATGTATGTTAATAATATACTATTTTATTAGGCATTCATGTCTGATCATGCCCACATAAGGTTAAGACAGAAAGCAGGTCTTTATATTTCTTTGAGAAAACTCCAGACTGAAGATCATTTACTGTAGCTATGTATTTCAAAGAATACCATCTGCATCAACTAATACATTATACATAGGAGTTAATTATCTTAACTCAGTTGTTTTACACATCACCTCAGCGATGTATTCACCAAATTCAAGAAAGTCAATATTTTCCTAAACAATAATTCATAAACAATAATTCCAATCTTTGTCGCCCATACTTCACAACAAGCGTGTACCAACTGATAATTTTGTGGAAAACATTCCATATAATGGCCAGGCCATCACTCTACCAGAAAGATACTTGCAACAATTATCCTTTGCAGTTATTCAAAATGTCTTTCAGTAGACATTAAGAGTGAAGGCTTCTCACAGAAACCTCTGTAGTATAAGAGTAGTGTCATTGGGCATGGATTTCTTAGGATGTGTGAAGGCAGTGCAACAAAACAAAATTAACAAAAGGCTGTGATGTCCAGGAGTCCATTCACAACTTCAACATGTGATGAGGAAGCCTAACAGTTCATATGAACAACCCAGAAGCATTACCATGTCAATGTATATAGCTTTGAGGGGATACAAATAATTGTAGCCTACATATAGAAAGTATTTGCAACTCTAGTTGTAAGGAATGGTTTCACAATAAGTTGATTAATGAATTAGTCAGTTTGAGTGCACTAAACTAAGGTGAAACTGTCAGTTACTAACTTTTATTTAGATAAAATACCTAGGCTTACACAAAAACATCAGCATCATACATACAGTACGCTCTGCATAATTATCATACAAAAGCATGCACATTTTTACAGGATGTTCAATGTCGGTATAACACCTAACATCTTTTAAATCACATTCATTTAAAAAAGAAGAAAAAATGAAGGTACAAAAAGAATAGCTTTGGAAATTGTGGTGGAACACTTCTATTTACATGACTATATGTTCATATAGCAAAAAGCACATTATATAATGTAAATATATTTTCTGAATCAATTGTAGGTAAAAAAATAATAGGTTTCCAATAACTTTGCATCCCAATATCTATGCTACAAATGCTAAAACCATGACATGATAATTATTTTCACAATTAAGTATTATTATTAAAATGTCTTGGTTTAACACATTGTCGTAATTGTATTTATTACATGATAGATTATTGTATAAAGCATTAAAAAAACTATATATTCTGCCAAGTATGCAAATCACATTTGAGTTTTATGGCATTTATAAAGACCGACCTAAACTATTCTCAAAAAGACCACATCGAAGTCGCATTGCACTAGACCCATGCAGTCAGTATAAACATATTTGATCACACAGTTTGTTTGCTGGTCCATTCTTCACACCGCACTGAGCTGACCATCCTGAGACATTCTGACAATTCCTCTTGGCAAAAGTTATTAAGACACAAATATACTAGCACAGACCAAATTCGCTGTTTATACTATGAGTAGTTTGTCGGATGTCATACCGTTTCTTCCACCTTCATAACTCCTTCTCAGCATAATTATTCCATGCACAAAACACTTCTAAGAAGGATGTGTTTAGACCTTCCACTGGAAATTAATTATTCCTACAGTTGCTCCTCTCAACATCCTGTTATCCAAAGTTAAGGTGCCATCTATAAATACATAAAAGACAGACTTGTAATTTGCAAGGTCTAATTGCATAGGCATTTAAATTATAGAAATATATACATAATTATTTTGCATGTACTGTACCTCAAAACGGCTGTACACTTTCCTCTCCTTTCGCATGTTTTGGAGCTTCTCTAGCAACTTCTCCCGCTCTTGTAATGCCTTAGCCTGTGCTTTTGCCAGAGATCTGTCATTTCCCTCTTTTTTCTTATTTACTTTCTTATCTACCTTGTCTTCTTTGTCATCATCTGTGACAGCAGCCTCTTTCATCGACTCCGACCTGCTCTGGCTGTTGGCAGATATTTGCTCTAGCAGAAGCTTTGTGTCGTCTCTGAGGTTGCTGCTGGAGATAACATTGGCTGTTGATGAGTGGTAGCGGAACTGGCCTGCTTTGGACTGCTTGGCTCGAGGCGACAGGGGTATGGCCTCATCTGGTACAATCGCTGGCATTTTAGAGCTGCTGTGTTTCTCTGCTTCGACACTTGCTTTTCCATCACAGGCAGGCTCATGTGGCGTTTTGTCAACCATGTTAGAGGTCTCAGCTTCCTTGTTTTTTTTAACACTTGCACAGTCAGGTTTTTCTGGCTCTTTGCAATTGTCAGATTGATTATCCACAATGCCTGTTTCAACTGGTTCTGATGGCCCTGAAAGTTGGCATTCAGTCACAGATCTAAGCCCAATGGGTGCTGTGGGGCATGAATCCTCTTTTGTAGTGGTTTCAATTTGATTATCAGATGAAAGCTCTGTTGAGGTTCCTGTGGGAGCATTGCTGGTATCTGTTGAACTGTGTTTATGAGAGGAGCAGAGTTCTGGTTGGATAAGTGTAGGCGATATGATTGTTTCATATTTTTCAAGCTTTGGGGACACAACCGTTTCAAAAGTACTGGGAGCACTAGAACCTAATGGCGTAGGTTCAGATATAAACATTTCTAGTGTTTTTGCAAGTGTGAGAGATGTATCTGACTCATATGTGGAGGATTTAACAGTACATTTAGAGGGACCAGTTGAATCTAATTTAGAGCTTGATTCCCTTTGAGTATTCTCAGGTGGAGTTTCTACTGATGTGAGGTCAGATGTAGTGACAGGCTCTTTTCCTTCAGGCCTGGCTGCTGAGTCCACATTTACTAAAGCAGACACAACTGTATCAGCATGACTGAGAACACTATAATCCAGCAAAGTGGGTTCAGTTGGATACATTTCTGGTGTTTGTGCAAGCATTGGAGAATTATCTGAATCATCTGGAGACGTTTTAACAGTACATTTAGAGAGATCAGTTGAATCTAATCTAGAACCTGATTCTTTAGAGAGATCAGTTGAATCTAATTTAGAACCTGATTCTTTTTGAGTATTTTCAGGTGGAGGTTCTACTGATGTGAGGTCAGAAGACGTGACAGGCTCTGCTCCATCAAGCCTGGTTAATTCCACATTTTCTAGAGCAGACACAGCTGTTTCAGCAGGACTAGGAGCACAATAACCTAGCGCATCATGTTCACTTAGAGACATTTCTAGTGTGTGGGCAATCACGAGGGAATTATTAGATTCATTTGCAGAGGAATTAACAGTGCAATTAGAGAGAATAATTGAATCTAATTTAGAATTTACATCTTTTTCAGTATTCTCAGGTGTAGGTTCTGCTGATGTCAGGTTACAGGAAGTGGCCAGCTCTTTTTCGCCATGCCTGGCTGTTTCTAAACTAGATACATTGGCTAAGCATGACGTAGTATGCAAAGAGGTAGGTAAGAGATCAGAAATCGGCTCTACATTGGCAGTCTTTGAAATGGATTTGGATAGTGATTCATGAAGTTCGGATTCCAAAATGAGTTCAGCAGGTTTAGACTCTTCACGGTATGTCTCTGTGGTAAACTGGGTTAAAGAAACATTATGTTCAAAATCAATCAAATCATTTGATTGTGCATGTACAGAGTTCAGAGTTGATGGGGCCTCAAAACGAGTGGGCTCAGTGACTGAATCAGGTTTAAGTTGGGATGGGTCACATAATAAAACAGTGTGCATTATAGCTGTGGATTCTGGTGGGGTTTGGTTCACAGATTCAGATGATGGGGGTGGACTGAGAGCTTCTTGTGTCTCTTTGTTAGGCTTTGGATACAGTGTAGTAGGCAGAGAGGTGTTACAGTTGTCTGTAGGTATACTATTGGAAGATTCAGGCTCTAATGGGGTGGGACTATGAGCTGAGATAGACTGTGGGGGGATGGGAATGGAATCAGATGGAAAGGTTTGAACTGTGCTAGATTTTGACAAGATCTGAGAAGAGCTCATCATAAATGGGAAAGAATTGGAAGAACTGGATTCTAATCCCATCTGAGAAAATCCACTGCTAGATTTATCTGGGATAGTAGGAGGTGAGGTACTGTGTTCTAGCTGATGTGACACAGGAGGCTGGATGTAATCTTCTGATGGTGTAGATATAGAAAAGAGTGGTAACGGCAACAGACTAGGGTTAAAAAAATGAGACTGGCGTTCAGTATTGACAGTGTCTGTCACAGAATGGACAGCAGGGAGTTTAGCATCTATGTTTGTTGGGAGATTAACTTGGATGCACTCTATTACAATAGGCTGTGACAGGTTTGGTGGTTCTAATGCCTTACTGGAAAATGCATATGAACCTGCAGAATCATGTGTAGATACAGCTGCTTGGCTGGTCTTAAATTTGATTTTATCTGAATCAGTTGAGACTCTTCTTTGTTCTCTTTCAATACTGATAGAAGACTCACATTTGAGATGATCTTCCTGCTCGTTAGTCCTGTAACTAAGATCATCAACATTAAGCTTTACGGACCCACGTGTTGCCGTGGTTATATTATTGTTCACACGGTGTGTAACATTTGCTGGTAAGGTAACCTCACACAGCATTGTTGGCTTTTTCATAGAGGAGTCTGAAAGATTTAGTGAGACCGCCATGGATGCATGGTGCTCCTTTTTCACAATGGGGTTTGGGGATGCATTCTCTACTTTGCCCTGAGCTGCTGCTGCAGCAGCCTTTTCTGCCTTCCGATTAGCAGCTAATTCTTTGAAAAACATCAGCCTTTTATCAGGATCACTCATATCTACACAAGGTGGCTTGCTCAGCAAGGATTTGAGTGGATGTACAGGTTTCTCTGTTTTAAGTACTTCAACATTAGAAATATTTGGTCCAGCTACTACTAAACTTATAGATTCCTCTGCTTCTGTGGGCTTTGACAAATTATTTTCATCATAATTTTCTGAAGCATCCTTTGATTTTTTATCCTTTAAAAAATCCATCCTATTCTCTTTTTTATCTAGATCATCTGTTTTGGATGTCTGTGTGGTCGAGTTATCAAAAGTGGCTGATCTTACATAACTCTTCCATTCAAAAGGTCCAATGGCTCTCCTATGTGCTAAAGCCTGAGATACATAGGGCCGTTTTAACTGATCTTCTTGGTTTTTGTCAGTGTCCTCATCTTGTTGACCTGGGGCAGTGGGGCAGTCCTGAGAAACATGCTGTTCCAGTTGAGAGCTGAATATCAGAGAAGACCTCAGCCGGGAGCCTGGCTGTACTTTGGCATTTTGTTTTCTACGGAAGGACTCCTCCCTTCGTATAGGGGTGTCCTTTGGTTCCTTCTGCTTCACCTCCTCTACCTTGTCTAGTTCAGGTGTTGAAGACAAGTCTGGTCGTGTTGTTGGTACCGTTTTAGTGTCTTGAGCCTCAGTAACACACTCAACTGACTCTGGAACTGTGGGTTTGGTGTAACTTGGCAGTTGACTGACCCTGAGTGCTGTTGGAATATTGTGCTCTCTGACATTATAAAATGACTCGGTTACATTGTCATCTGGTTCTGGAACTGTGGATTTGGTGTAACTTGGCAGTTGACTGACCCTGGGTGCTGTTGGAATCTTAAACTCTCTGACATTAGAAAATGAAGGAATGGATACATCTGGGCCTGAAGCTGTGCGATGTAAGAGCTTGGGGGGCACTTCAAATGGGTCTGATGCCTGCGCTGGTTGCAGGTCATCATCTCCTTCATTGTCAAAAGCATTGAGATATGAGTTTATCCTCCAGTCTCTTAGCCCCTGCCTCACTACAGGGTCCTTACGATCCACGTTAGGCTCCACGAAAAACTGCTTCAGATCTGCAGGATTTGAGGGTGTAGGAGATGTCTGACAAACATATGGTTGGCCTATACTTAATCTTTTTGGATGAGATGAACCAAATTGTGCTTCTGCTGGAGGTAAAAGAATACCTGATTCCATATCCATCTCTACATTACTGGTTGATGATAAATAGTTAAGTACAGGGTCAAAGCTATCATCTGGCTCCATCTCATGTGGTAATCCAGCTTCAAGATACTGATCTGCTGGATAATAGGTACCACCCCCAAACTTGTCATAGTTATAATAACCATCTTCCGGTCCAGTGGGGTATGGAAACTGGCCCCTGTGCAAATGCCTTCCCTGAGCCTGAAGGTTTGCCATTCCTTGGTGCTGCATAAATTGGTAGGTTCTGCCTATATGATTACCTTCTGTATAGTTGTGACGTTTGAAGACTGGATTTTCCATTATATTGGCTGGCATCCTGGAAGGCCACTGCTCATAAGATGGATCTGTTCGTAGCAGCTGGGAAGAATACTTGTTAAAAATATCTACAGGGCCTTGGTCAAGTGGGTCAAGATTGGTCAAAGACCGGTGGATTGATTCATGTCTTGTTATGGGCATTTTCTTCCAATCCATGTCCATACGTTCATCAAAAGGTGGTTTAATCCACTCCTCTGAGTGAGTGCTGCCGTCTTTTCCAAAATATTTCCCCTGCTCTTTATACACTGGTGTTCTATTACAGGCAAATTGACTCTCAGGTAAAAGCCCAAACTCTTCCATTGGAGCAATTGTACTTTCAATGATCAAGGGCTGAGACTGGGCAAATAGAATCCGGAACTCTTCATCAAAGGTAGATACAAGCTGTCCGAGGAAAAGGTGAGCTAAACATCGGTGTATCTTCTCAAAAGACCACATAAAACTGCAGAGAGACATAAAAACATATAGAATTAATTAAATCACTAATATATGATACACAGTTTTGGCTCTAGTTTCTGAACAGCATAAAGCAGTAGTGCCAGCACATAAATAGCGATAATGTTATTGGGTTCAAAAGTAGTTATGGGAGCATTTCCTACTTTCCCAGCTTGCCATGCAACGCGTTCTCATTCCCAACTGCAGCTTGGTCAATGGCCTTTCTCGTCAATTTTCAAAGTGTTAGAAAGCCTTTGGTGTTTTAGGATGAAGACTTCGGTCATTGACTGTTATGGCAAAACTACGGAGTTACCACCACCAGTTTTTTTTTTGCTATATGGGCATGCAATCTCAGCGCAAGTTTTAGCTCCTGGTTGTAGATAATCAATATACAATCAAGACATGTTAAAATGTAATTACTTAAAATCATAGGTTACACATAGCCTGTACCGAAATATAACTAAAACTATAACATTTTATGATTTCAGGTAATTACATTTTAACATGTCTCGATTGTATATTGCAATGACATTGCTTACATCAAAATAGGAATGCGTGTGTGTAAATCAAAAACCAGGCGGCTTGGAATGAAAAGAATGAAAAGAATGGGCTGCTTTTAAAAGGAATGACAGAAACGAGCTAATTTGATTGGCCGTAATTGAAGACAGCCCCTTCTGATAATTGATTTATCTAATCCAACCCTATAGAACGTAACAGTGAGGTTCCAGAAGTAAATATCCCATTCATTTTCTCCATTGACTTTTCGGAAACTCTTTCTATAAAATGTTGCTTGTAACCAAGCCAAACAGCTACAAGGTTGTGAATCAGTGCTATACTGTATGCAGGTAGAAGATACAAGATTAAGTCTCAAATGTTAAGATTAACATGATTTATTCGTGACATCACGGATAACTACTACAGTACCCACAATCCTAAAGTGAAAGCGACGTCTCTGATTGGTGGAACTGGCTATCCTCGTGATACCATTCTAAACTTGCGAGCTTGCTTTAGCCCTTCGGAGTTGTTCGGAACTCGGAGAAGATTTGTGCTCTTTGTAACCATGGACATTTTTCAAACCCCACTAAGTAATATCGGCTAGTGAGTATTGCTAGCGCTGAAAAGTATTATTGTTTACGTTAGAAGTATAAATAATATGAAAAATATAGCATTATACTATTATAATGGTATAATATACACAATCTGATAACTAATTAAGAATAACCAAGGAAGACTATGTATTTTCTGGGATTCGCAATGGGTTATGGGATGCGATCACTCTCGTAGCTGGATGGCTTGGTTCCAGGCTTAGAGCTCTAAGGATTTTACGAAAAATGAATGGGAATTATTCTCCAAAAGTGGGAAGTCACTGTTACGCTCTATTACATATATATTGTTATTGCCTGATTATCACCACACTTGCGCCATGCACCTCTGCTCGCATCTTGACCCAGAAAATAGTTTGCGGGTAAAGACACATGGCGCATGTCAATCCTTTCCCTAACTGCTGATGTCATAAATACATCAGCAATAAAATAAGCATCAGTACACACATCGATATGTTGCCCCACCTGTAATTTCCACTCAGAACAGCCCTGCAGTCTGTTAGCAGGAATCGATCCATCATCTGACCCTTAAATGACTTTCCTGAGCGGCAGTGATAGGTGATGCCAGACACCATTCTCACACGGAGAAACTGTGGGGCGGCACTGCATTAACCACTAGCCATAGACATGAACTGAAACTAAACTCATATGATGTCTAAGATAGAGTCCAAACTAGGTGGCAGCATTGTACTAACATTACATGTTCAAAGCAGTGATGTGTGAAATGTGCACTTACTAAATACAGTTTTTTATCATATCAAAACGAAATATCGATTTAAGAAATACATTTTATATTTAAGATACAACAGTTGAATAGCCTTCTATGTGGACTTACTTGGATGCTGTTCAGATTAACACGGCAGTTGAATACCATATTGATGAAATGGTGAGCATTCTGCTCATCTAAAATTATGTAGACAGCAACATTCCGCGAAGCAGCATCAAGAATATCCGCAAATATGTCCACATCAGTAAACACGTCCATCACCACAGCAACAAGCTGTACAGATATAAAATACACAGAGTAGTGAATCCTGTAACTTTGATAGTTGTGATTGGAATTTTGCTTTGGAAAATAACTTATGATACGGTTCACAAATATAACATTTCTATATTAGCTGATTAAAGGCATAGAGAAGCTATTTTATATAGGTGCTGTTTCAATTCCCCACTACCCTACTGTACATGGAAATAGATTGTTTAAAACAATTAAAATATTTTTGAAATCATGCAACACTATTGCTTTAAGACATTGTCATAAACATATACTACACATTTGTAACATACATTTACAATAAAGTCTGGCTCCATACAGAACCTAGCCCTACCTCCTGAGCATTTTTTATTAGTCGCCGGGCTTGCTCCTTGATAGTGGGCATATCAGCCTCCGCTGGGTTGACCAGTGTTGTGACCTCAGTTGGCCCAATGAACCGATGCAGCTGAGGCCAGCCCAGATCCAAACCTGGGGCATCCAAGTCAGAGAGGACAGGCCAGTAGGTATCTGAAGAGCCATCTCTCCCAGTGTCCATATAAGGTGTATAAGGCTCAGGGTGGTGGCGTTCCTGGGGGTCCTGTACAGTACACTGAATGTACTCAATCTCCTGCATGGATAGAAAGTCCACCACATTTGCCCTTTGGAGGAACTGATAGTAGCCATCCACATTTTCCTCAACAAGTGCGTCAATAGCTATCCTGTACTCCTCACGACAATGAGGAGGCAGGTAGTTTGGGTCCAGGGGGTTATCCCCAGCAGAAGAACACTGAGAGCGGTGGGCCATTATGCGCTATGGAAAGATCAAAGATCACAGACAAAACTAGATTACACACACACACACACACACGTTGTCACATAACACACACTAGAAACTATTTGCATTCTCCTTTTACTACATGAAAAC
>JAODTR010089071.1:0-14116 GCA_025399935.1 Amblyopsis rosae | reverse complement strand
CTCTCTCTATCTCTCTCTCTCCCTCTCTCTCTCTCTCTCTCTCTCTCTCTCTCTCTCTCTCTCTCCCCCTCTCTCTCCCTCTCTCTCTCCCCCTCTCTCTCTCTCTCTCCCCCTCTCTGAGCGCTGCAGAGCTCTCACAGAGACTATAGGCGTAGTGAGACGTGGCGCTGCATCATAATGCTGGAGACGAGACGCACACTTATCACTCCAGTGCCTGGCTCGCACGCTGAAACACACTGACTGAGCGCGCCCTCTCGGCGGCGTCGGTCCGGCGATAAGCCCTATCTGAAGTGCGCTCGGCGTCAACACCGCGGCCAGGCCCGCCGGGGCGCTGCCATCAGTGAGAGGGCTCGCCGGGTCAGAGAGTAAAGACGCAGAGGTGGCTTAATGTAACGTGTAAACCACTGTAAACTACTGTAAGGCTTGCTCAACAGCTTGTCGGAGGGGTTGGGAGAATATGGTGGGGTTTGGTTGAGTGCCACTTATTGTTAAAGGTATAGTCAGCTATTGTAAGCTAACACACATTTTGTAGAATGTACCAATTATCTCCTGGCATTTCGCTAGCTTACCGCTCTCTGTGCGTGTTGACACAACCATGCGGTGCTCCTTCATCATAGGGCAGCCCTACTTCATCACATCCCTGGCTCGGTAAATATGAACAAAGTGGCGAACACCGCTCATGCAACAACAAAAGCCATTTGGCTTCGCAATGTGTTTCAATGTGTGAGGTGGCGCTGCGGAGGGAGTTTTTGAGCGCCAAGTTAGCAAGCGTCCTCGAGAATAGCTAGCCCTGCCTTTAAGTCACTCTATTTAACGGCGTCTGCTAAATGCTGTAAATGTTTAAGGGGTCCTCCAACATGGTGCCCAGGGCTAGCTGTGTTAGCTGCGAGCTAACACATTGTCCTTTCCTTTCACCTCGGGTGAAAGGCAGCGTGCCTGCTGTGCGTTAGCGCTAGCGAACGTGCGTGCCCTGGTCACATGCTACGTTCTCTTCGCCGCACCATACAGCGACAGGGGGAGGAGGGGGCGTGAGCTGTGAATCGAGAGCTGCGCGGCTCGGCAGCAGATTTCCGAGGTTGACTTTAATTTTCCAGATGCTCTGTAATCCGCCGCCTGCTTATCCCCTCGCTGTATTCTGCCCTCGTCCTCTGCCACCCACGGCCACACAAAGGCAGGATGTGATGACAGGAGGTGGGTTCGCTCAAAGCCGCTCGCTCTTTCTCCCGGATGCCCTGAACGCACCTTGAGAACCAATTGCCGGCCACTTCTCCTCTTTATGTATGTGTATTATTTGGGCTGCTGTTTACAGTATGTCAAGAAGGAATCGATGATTATGATGTTATGATCCCTAGACATGAAGTGGCTTTTTAAAGCCCCATATTGTTGAATTGCCAGTGGTAATACAAATTGTACAATGCTTCTAACCTTCGTCAGAACATTACACATGTAGGCCACATTACTATTATCTGTCTCATAACAGGAACATTTTATACTAACTGTAAGTTTGAAAGGAATATATACAAACTAATACAAACCTTTTTTTTTTCATGTTTTATTTTGTATTTTAAATACCTTCATGTGATCTTTTTCTTCATCTTTTCTTTTTAAAAACAGTATAAAATACACAGTATTGCACATAGTAAATCAATTGATCAATTGCACTTCTTTAAGGTACAGATACACATCTAGTCATCTCTCTTTTTGCTACAGCACAACTAGTGGAGCTCCCAGCCTGCTATACACAGGGTAAGAGCAGGAGCGATGGGTCAACAAAGCAGCATGTGTGAAGGTCATAAAGCAGTTCAACCTGGTAGCCGTCATGTGTGGTTGTTTCCGTAGCAAAATATGGATTTTTTATTTATTTTTCCTTCCAAAAGTTTATTACATTTTTTTGTTTATGCCCTTGGAACCACTTTGGCGTATGCATTCTCTAGTGGGCAGTGCTTTTGGCTTAGAGAGTGACGTCGGCCATATGCTCCTGAAAGCGTGGTTAAATATATATTGTTGCATTAAAATTGGCTGCCACTTGTTAATAAAATGTCATTAGCCCTATTAGATGCTATACAATAAATATATTATTCTATACATAGTCTTAAAGATGAACCTGTATTGGGTATTTGCATGAGTGGCTACTTTGCAGTCGGTGGATGGGGAAGCAAAAAGACGAGACCTATCACTTAAAAACACAAACAAATGGAAATGAAAAATGAAAACTGCATTTTTTTTAAGTTTATATTATTAGTTTGAAATCCCCTTTTTAGAAATAGTTTCTGGAAAAGCTATAAAATGTCCTGCAAAATCATCCCGGCTGTAAAAAGCATGCAAGGGCACACACATACACCTGTGTAACCGTGTGTGTGTGTGTGTGTGTGTGTGTGTGTGAGCGGGGCCTCAGCAGCTGGGATTGGAGAGCTGATGCAGGATACTGGCGGATACAATCGCAGCTGCCTCCCTGACCACTCGCACATGTGCTGAGAGGGAGCGACTTCATGGTGGCTAGAGTGATGGATGCGGTGGCCTTTTGATGTGAGCGTTGAGAGCTAGCTACGCTGCCAGAAATGTACCGTACACGTGTGTGTGTGTGTATTTTTGGGGGGTTTTGTCATTGGGACTCTATTGAACTATTGAAAATATAGGCCTACCCTCATATTGTTATTGATGTGGTTTTATATGTTCCGTTCTTTCTCTGAAATTACCTTTTGTTATGGTTCAGTCTTAAGGATATAAGAATATATGTGATGAATGAAAAGGAATCCGTATTCAGAAACGATTCACATCAGTTGTACTGTAGGCATTCAAGTACACAATCCTATTCACTTCAGGTCAAGTAAAAGCACTCCAGAAAACCTTAAAGTGAGTCATAACTTAGATATATGTATATAGGGCAAAACTTACATTGATGTCTATATTTCCAAATGTGGTTAAAAAAATAAGTGTTATTTATGCTTTTTTTTATCTGTTCTTTATTATATTTTTTTCCTTTCTGAAAACCCAGTTGATTCAAAGAGACTGCTAGAAATGTCTCGTAGAGCTCCAGTAAACATCTCTTTGACTTCCACCTCTCGACTACTGTCCTCATCGTCGTCCTCTTTCATGTAATCAGTGATCTACATGTGGAAGAGAATTGTCAGAATAGTCTTTATTATTCTGGAGAAGGTGTTTCCTGAACAGTGTTAATTGTGCTTTGCTGGGTATGCTGATATGCCGCTGCTGACGCAGGTTCCCAGAGGAACGCATATCTTGCTTGAAACGCCAAAAGCCTCGGAAAATTGTGAAGAAAGACAAAGTTCCAAGTGCTGAATATTAATGTGACCGAGACGGCCGTTGAAACAATAAATAATTGAGCAAGACTCCATGGACTTCGGCTAGAAAAATATATATGTAAATCGATAGAGGGGGATCAAAATGTTCTTCACACCTTGCTGATCTTCATTGAGATGCCGCGGTGTAGTTCTACGCCTGAAGTTAGTTCAAAATGACATTGAATGCTTCTGTCTTTTTGTTTTTCTTTCTTTAATGGATTGGTAAAAACGCCCAGTTCCGACCAGTGATGACCAATCACATCCTGCCGTGTGACAGGGCTCTCAAAAGGTACAAGCCGCGGCATAGTGTCAACCACATTGGACGTACCGACGACGACCGGGGGGCAGAGTAGTAAATCCATGGGCATCTGAGGTGGAGTCCCGGGGGAATGAAGGAGAGTGTGTGTGTGTGTGTGTCTTCACAGGAACCAGAGTTTCCAGCGCGCATGCTTCTTGGAGTCTGCTTTGGACTTGCGTTTGGGGGTGGAGGCGAAGCCCTCCTGGGGATAAGGCAGGGAGGGGAAGTGAGAGTCCTCGGTGGGGCACAGCCTCTTCATTAGAGGCTGCAGCTTGTCCTCCTGCTGCTTGAAGTCCAGCTCCACGCTGCAGCACAGTGGGAGGGGGAGAGAGAGAGAGAGAGAGAGAGAGGTTCAGATCCTCTGGCGTCTCATTTCCATTGTTAGACACACACATTATGGCCACCCGATCCAGACGCTGCTGCATGATGCACAGTGTTTTGCCCATAATGTATGTGCTCTGGGTAGACCCTTCCCACTTTGCACTGTTTCTTTGCCCCCCCCCCTCCACCACACACAAACTTTGTGCCCGCAGTCCTAGTGAGTTATGTTCAGGAGCTTGACCTCTGGAGAGGCATCTGTCACGCTGCCCGAGCAACTCGTAGCGACCCACGTCTCCTCTCCTACTTCACCCTTGTGTCTGCTAAATCTCACATTTCTGTCGTGTTGAGAATCTGAGAAGCAACCGCGTTAGTAATTTTAGTTCCATTGGCGCACGCACGCGCTGGTTTTTCTGTGGGAGGCGGGCGAACCGAACACCAGTGATTCGCTGAGACGGAGATCAGAGGAACGCCAATCGATGTGAACCTTTCAACAACAGCACTGCTTTATATCGAGCTGTTTTGAACTCTACTGTAAACTTAGCTTGGATTACCATCGTGTTTAGCAACTCTAGCGCAAGCTAGTAGTGTTAGCATCATATTGACTGCCAAACATTCTGGTCGTTGTCATGTCATTAAATGTTTCATGATTTTGATGCTGGAGGCCTAAAGTGGGGGGTCTGGGGGAAAGTGGGGGGTCTGGGGGTCCTTCACCAGACATTTTTGAGAAAATAACACATCGTTTTGTGTATTCTGGTGAATTCTTATGGAACAATTTGTGCCTTTTCTGCATGATCGTATTGTGAAAATGTTCTTATTTAAAAGAAAATATTAAATACAGGAACCCTGGCACAATTCAAAATATATGAAAACTATTGCAGTAAGGGTTGTCAAACTATGTATTTCTCGATTTCTCTGGTGGGCATAGACCTGTTATATTTTTAAACCTAGGCCTGATTTAGCCTACTTTTCTTTAGGGGAAGTAAATATGCATGGGACATACAGTATTCATTTTAATAAATGTGTTAACTGGACTTCAATAGCTCAAATGCTCATGTTCAAAACCTTTGTGTTTTGGGATGATATATGCTTAAATAGATTACTTAAAACAATAATAGTCTACTACACATTTTGGCAAACATTTTGGACATAACCTATTCTACTACTGCCTGGCGACCCCAGTGCGTCTGGGGGGGACTAATACACTTGTTATAAATATTAAGGTGGACGCATCCCCCTCATCCCCCCTGGAATCTACTCCTGTGCTGGATGTCATTACAGTGAACGATCCCAACAGTGTGGCCTGCCAATGTGGCAGTGACAGTTGTCATTAAAGGTGGATTCATTGATTGTACGATAATAAGATAGCTGTCCGTTCTGTGTGCACGCTGGCAAACATAATCTGTCTTTTCTACACAGCCCTTGCTCTGTACATGGGAACACAAAGTGGTGCACACCGCGCCACACAACACAATCCTACGACATTGCCCAATTTGGAGGAGAGCTTCTGAGACAGCTCTGGCATTGAAGGGAGAGGTGTTTGTTTTGTTCGAGTTCAAATATTGACAACCACCTCTTTAAATAATATTGCCAAAACAGTGCTTAATTGAAATGTGCCAATTCACATGTGAACAGTTTGTTTTGGTTTGGGGTCACACATTCCCAGCAAGTAGCTGTCAGGCTAAACTGTTGAGTAGCATAGATGAGACTGTTTTGCAGCTGGCAGCGGGACGTGACATTAGCACAGTTAGCGGCTAGCAACAGAGGTATCCAAGAAGGCTGGTACCTAGGATAGGACATTCCTGACATTGCTACAGGAATGCTGTACACTTATTAACGTATATGCAAATGGCACGTACAGTGTGCTCCTGTCTCTGCAAGCTTTCCCATCCTGGCCGACGCTGTGTGTTGTCTCAAGGGGCGCTGCCGGATGGGGATTTAACCAGGCGAGCTGTCATTCACATGTGGTCTAAAGATCCCGCGCCAGTGTGCATCCCAGGTTCAGCTCGTGAGACTCAGGAGCAGGACAGAGGCGAGGGATCCGGGTCATACATACTGCAGTGTGTCTGGCTAGATGGCGGCTGGCCGGCCACTGTTTGGAGATTATTATGCGCCGGTCCAAGTCAGCTGTTGCGACAGTCTGCCGTCTATGATTAGAATGCAAAGCATCTGTTGTGATCGCGCTCTTGACGAATGCAAATGTGAGCTTTCATCACCCATTTTTTCATTTGCGCATTTTGCATCAGATGTTGTTCTGGATTAATGCTCATGCATGCTAAATCATTACGGCTTACAAAAATAAATTAATATGTAAATAAATGGTCGTCTTTTTTTATTTTTTATTAAAGCAAGTGAAATCGCAACCGAGATTAGGTATGCATTACACACTGGAATAGGTACGTGGTTTTGTGCATTCAATCCATTTTATTTGTGTTTTCATTTCCATTCCATTGAATCCATTCCATTGATAGATAGATTACAGTGCTTTGATAATGCTTCTAAATGAAAATGACTCACATGAGCACTGGGTGCTGAAAAAAGGCAATCAGCACTTTAGATTTGTTTGACTCAGGTCTTTTGCTTAGTGTGAAGACCACTACAATTTATCACAGGCTTTACCGTCTGTTAATTATGCAGACATCCAGCCAATTGTGTTTGTCTAAGGTCGGTTTTCTGCACGCAACCTTTTGTGAGGAAATTATAAAAATCGTGACAAAGTAATACTACTGTAGAGTCCTATTTTCCATCTTCCATATGTGCTGTATTTGTGTGTACTGTATGCAGCTAGCCATGAGTTTTAAAGTGAAATTGTCCATCTGACTGTGTGAGCCAGCATCATTAGTGAAGCAATACACTGCGCTTTAATGTGCCATTTTCAATCTCGCTTAAGATGACTTCATTTGGTGGCTTTAATTAATAGTGAGTAAAAGGCTTTGCAAGTCATAACGGATATCACTTACATTGACTGTTTGGAAGCAGATTAATGATATGTTTATTTTGAGCATGGGTTTCTCTCTCTCTCACACACACACACACGCACGCACACACACATGCACATTTTTGTGTCATTGATAGTCTTACAACCTGTAAGCACAAACGTGGAAATGTCTAACTGGCAATGTTGTGTTGTGCTTCAAGTATCAATGACACTAGACAAGTTTATTTTCAGATAAGACCGTGTTAAAATGCTTTTTATTTATCTTTGTACTGGCTAATGATTGAGCTGATCGATCTGTCTTAACACCAGGCCATTTATAGGTAAAGTCAGCTATTGCAAGTTAAATGTAAGATAATACACTTTTTGTCAAATTCACCAAGTATCTCCTCGCTTTTCGCTATCTTACCATTCTCGTGTGTGCGTGTTGAAACAATAATCTGATACTTCTACAGCCCTGGCTCCCTAAATAGTAACATAAACAAAGCGGCGAACATCGCTCGTATCAACAAAGCCGTAGCGCTACGCTTTGCTTCACAATGCGTTTCAATGTGTGAGGCGCCGCCGCGGAGGACCGCGGAGGACCGCGGAGCGATACTGTTTTGAATTGAGCTCGAAGATAGCAATAATGACTGACCCTGCCTTTAAGGGTCATAGGATGTTAGAGAGAAACAGGCTGTATATACAACTGTACTGTATAGTAGATATAGGCACAGAGCAGAATGTGTTTGGGATGAATGCAGCTGTACTGGTCTTCTCCATGAAGAATAATATATTTATGGCCTATACAAGATCCTGGTAAGAGCATTTATTTCCCAGGATTGCCATCACACACTTTATTTGCTTGTGTGACCTGGGTGAGGCTATCTCCGTATGAGCTGTGCCATCTGCTGCGTTGTTGTGGGCCCGGCCCAACATCTTGTCCACCCCCATCATTTTGTTTGTCATTACTGTTTTTCTCTCTCTACTGAAAAGTAAAAAAAAAAAAGCTTAAATACTACCTGTCATAAAACTGAATGTGCGCCTGCCCACTGTAGACCCAACAACAAGGCAAGGCTGGACCTTCTTGACACAGTATGAAATAAGCTCCACTCTAGCCAATACATACACACTACCCCTTTTTAAATAGGAAGCGAACTTGTCAGCTTTACAACTACATGCCTGCAAGGTCTGCTGGATGCCCATGTCATTTGTCTTTAATCATTTCTCTCACTTTAACAGAAAAGGCAAAGGGAGCTGCTTAACATTTGCAGGAAATACAGTGGGCTTTAACCATTTGTCTATCTTACATTTTGTAATTTGGCTGACTAATCAAAAGTGACATTGTATAATCATAGATTTATGGTAATCTAGAGCTGGGTAATATGCTAAATATCTGTCTGGGATTTAGGTTATCAATGTGATGTGACATGTCTTTAATCTGGTCTTCACTGTATTACAGTATGATGGACACCTCCAAACTGAATTGAGTCTGTTTGCTGACTGCAATAAAACAATGTCTCTATCAACTTGGGAATCACACATTCAATAACTGTATTGTACGTTGTTTCTGAAATTCATCTTACTCACTGATTTGGAATTGTATTTAAAAATGTTGCTGGCTTGCTCGGCTTTATTAGGTCAGGCTGCTGTTAGCAGTTGTCTCCCACTCATCCCAATACATTTCGTGATCCAGTGCCGTCATTCTATCAGTTGTGCCTCACAGCTTTGGGAAGCTGACACAAACAAAAACTAGGTTGGCACAAAGCAGCGGGAATAGCATGTCCCTCGTGGGGAAAAAAGAAAAATTCTTTTCAGCACAGCCTTATTAGAGAAAAATAAAACACTGTCGGGCTGAAAAGATAATCATCTCGCATTTTTAGCGACAACATTTCAAAATGGTTTTTAATGAAATATTTATTAGCCTCTGCCCGGCCCAGTTCCGAACATCTCTTTCTGAAGCCGTCATGGGTGCCTTGTTGTATCAACTGGGGGTGCTCGTCGACATTTATTCATTCATTTATTTATTTTTTGCTACTCGGTTGGCTCTTGCCAGTCTTTTACCTCTCTCTCTCTCTCTCTCTCTCTCTCTCTCTCTCTCTCTCTCTCTAGACTCTTGTTCTCCAGACCCCCTCTGTTAACCTCGCTGCCTTTCTCTCTCTCTCTCTCTCTCTCTCTCTCGCTCTCTCTCGCTGCCTTTTATCGTGCCTGGGTAGAGGACATGGTCTCCTAACTGCCCCATCATCTTCTGATATTCATACAGTGCACCCTGTTAAGTATCACACTTGTAACCATGGTAACCAGCTTGCCACCACAGTGGGGAAAACAACCAGTGTACAGTACAGTAGGGTGCATTGGGGGGGGAAGAAATGAGGAAAAGAAATATCTCTCTTGGCAAAGTAGCTCGTGGCCGCGCCGTTGCTCTGCGCTCACACACGCACACAAATTACAATGTAATCGCTTTCAGCGATGCTTAATTGATTTTCATACCCTCCCTCTGTAATTTATTCCCCTTCTTCATAAAACCCATTGTTTGGCTTTATTCTTTTTTTTTCACCAATTGTCGGAGTGTATTTGAAGTGCACTTTATCAACGCGTGGTTTAGACCGTAACAGCGGGACAGGCAGGCTAATAACGTGTTATGCTAATGGGGGGGGATAAAGTGGGCTGTCGTCCATTGTGAACACCAGTGTCTTACAACGATGCACCCTCCCACCACCACCTCTAATCAGCCCCCTCAATCACAACTACTGAAACCCGTGTCCCCGTTCGATCGGCACATTAGCACGTTTTAACATTTTTGGAAGAATAGCCCCCCCCATCAAATTAACAATGCATCAAGGCTCATTGTTTGTGAAATACATGACAGCTTTTCAAATTCCTCGTGCAAAAATACAAAATCTCTGTTTTTGTTATTTCTGCCTGTCTCACGCTCGCAGATTTCTCCAGGCCCTTCACAGGACTCTGCTGCGCTTGCCACGTCTCTAGGCAACGAAGAGGCTACACTACCGGAGTTTGAAGAACAGACTCCCGCTAGCTGAAGGCCCTGCTAGTCAATTAAAATATATCATATGTCATATATAATATATTTTTCTACCATTATAAGCATACAAAAAAATTTATATTTTCAGCGGATCTCTTAAACCAACATTATGTTTGTGAACCGTTTGTTAATAATCTGGGATATTAACATCCAGAATTTGGGTATTAATATCCCAAATTTGAATGTAACAAACAGTTCACAAACATAATGTCGGTTAAACTAAGAGATCACACGTACAATATCAACTTTTCCTCCATTTTCACTTCCGTGCTTGGCTGCCTGCCTCGTTTCTATTGGCCGCGCGGGTATTCGTCACAGTGCACTGCCATTGCGCGACGCAAGCCATAGGAATGAATGGGTTTCAGAGCGCAGCGGTGCCGCTGTCGCATCCTGTCTGAAAGGGCCTTCACACATTGAAACGCATTGTGAAGCAAAGCGTTGTACTCTGGTAGTACAACATTATTTTTGTGAGCGGTGTTTGTTTATGTTCCTATTTGCGGAGTCAGGGCTTTGCAGTTGTGTGTTTTTTGTCCCAGCACGTACAAAGATCGGTAAGCTATATCAAAATGCAAATTAATTCCTTCAAAGGCAGTGGTATACCAAAATGATTACCTATTAGCCAGTGTTTTAGTTTACAGTTAGCTTGCAATAGCTAACTATACCTTTAATATTATAGAGGCAGAGGTGTTTATTCCTTAAATAGGGGAATAGGAGAAAGTTAGCAAAGTGACTAGCCTTGCACACTGGTCTGTATGATGTCCTACTGTACATACAGTGTGTTAATATAGTGTGTTGATCCAGGCCTGGTGTTGCTGGCACTGGGCTTAGAGGAAACACGCCTATTACTCTAGTGCTAGTTAATTTATATTGAACCACCCATGGCATCCTCCACATTGGGCTGCTTTATAATGATTTATGGTTCCTTATGTCCACTCTGTGTACAAAACCCACCTTATCACAAACACACAAGGGAGAATCTTGAACTCTGTGTGCACAGAGGGGCTCCTTCACTCACACACGCACACACAACATTTACAGTGCATGTATTCTGAACATCTGTATCAGATGCAGAACACATGCAGCCAGTCAGCGGTTCTCAAACTTTTAATACAAAGTACCACCTCAGAAAATATTTGGTTATCTGATCAATTATTTTTAGATCCCGTTTGCTTTGTGACATGAAGGAAAGTTGTCTTTAAATGCACGGCAAGGCTGCACTATTTTTAATCTAGTTTAAGTCATGTATTTGATAATAATAACTATAATTTTTTGACCAATAACAGCTTTTCTCGTGCATGTGCTCGGGCTATGTTTTCGATTCCTGATCCAGTTGTGCGTGTATGTTCTCCCCACCTCTGGAGAGGGTGGTTTCATGGAGATCTCCGTAATTAGATCAGCATCAAATCCCCTTTTCCTGTATGAATGCAGCTGCTATATTTGATTCTGTGTCCAATCATCCCAATTCACCGTGCCAAGCTAGTCTCTTAAAAGGCGAGATGTGGTCAATTGAACGGCACATACAGAGAATTATGAACGCCTCACTTAGAAACGTCTGCCCTTTATCTAGCTGAAGCCCTGCCAGGCACCGTCAAAGATTGTCAAAGAATGAACCTTCTACTTTGTATCGAGTTTCCGTTTTATGTTGCTTCCTCTGTAGAGTGTGTGGATAGATTGAGGCCGAAGTAGAAAGCCTTGCGTAGCATTTTTAATGCAACACCTCTGCAGTATGAAAGTGTACAGTATACCACCTACGTGGCTTGTCTCCGGGGGTTTACCCGTCTAGGCTAATTGTGCTGTTTCAAATGGACGTGTATTGTTGCAGCTCTGAAAGTACTACGCACTGGCGATTGACATACGGTTAACAGTAAACACAAGCAAGAATGATACTGTATATAGACCCACCCCCACACACACACACACACACATTCTCACTCCCCAACACCACTACCGAGAGGTGAGAGTCCTACACCGTATACCTTGTTAGCACTGATCTATGTATTGATGATTAATAATCTTCTTTGGAACCCCAAGGACTGTGAATTTAAATATAACCTATTTCATGTCGCGGGAGTGCGATCAGTCAGTGTGCACACAGAGCCTGCCAGGAATATGTCACTACTCCGAGAAAACTGGGCCTTGCGAAGGAGTCATCCTTTCTTCTTCTTTTTTAAAAGGCTTGTTTTCACACTGCGAGCAGCGTTCCCATATTCTGCCAGCTGGTTAATGGGTGCCTCTGGAACACAACACAGACAGGCACAACTCAGCAAGTGCAGCCAGACGGTGTGAACTCGGAGAAGCGCCATGTGCTGTTTGTCTTTTCTTTTTTTTTTTCCACCGGAAGGCATAACTCATTTACACCACCGATGTAATGTACCCAGGTCCTTGATAAAGGCCCCGATAAAGGTGTAGCACTACCATGCATCGAACTGTTAGCTACCCAGCGTCCAAATACTACCACACCTGTATGTTATCGCGTTAGCGTTATTGTGTTTATCGATTGGAAAACGAGTCCCTTTTTGTTCTTCGGCTACGGACCTCCCGCTGAGAAGAATGGACGCCTGCCGTGTTTGTGAAGGCTTTACACTCTGTGTAGCGGCCCGCCTTCCCTCCAGTTCGGACGTCAAAATAAGTGGAGGTGTGGCGACGTTTTCAGGAGACCATTTTGTGGTTTGACTACTATAGGCTCTTTTGGTTGCTGAGGACGATAGATCGAGTATGACGCCAGCGATACCAGAAACATCTGCCGAGCTAGATGGCACTCTGTCTACCTATCTATTTGTGCCTCTATCTATGTCGATATCTATATCTATTTTTGTATCTCTATCTGCGCCCACCAGACAAATGCTCCTTTGACAGCAGTGTTGAAATCATGTAAGGTCTTGTAACATACAAGTGGGCACAGATTGGGCGCTTTGCAATAAACCCAGACCAACAAACAAACACACACACACACCTCTACACTCTTGTTTTTAAAGAGGAATTCTGTCCAGGACCTCATTTTCCAATCTCCCCCAGCTGTGTACCGAAGTCGTGTTGTGAAACAGCGAGCATACTGCAGTTCAGGGACTACACCCTGTATGTGAATGCTCAGCATGCTAGTCAGTGGATCACACCCCTACACATCCTCATGTGGTGCCTGCTTGGCAAATGTGTGACCTTTCTGTTATGTTTAGCTGCTGAACACGCATATTAACATGTGCCGCCCGCCACGTGCCCTTGAGCAGCAGCGGAGGGGAGGCAGCGGAGGATGACAAAGATGGATAGATAGAGGGAGGAAGAGGGAGGGGGGGAGGTAGAGAAAGAAAAGCAAACAAATAAAAGTACAAGAGAATGACGTCCCCACACTCTTATTAGCAGGAGCCCCATTAGTCTTGCCTTCTCTCTCCTGACCTCCCTCCCTTTCCATCTCCCCTCCCCTGCCCCTTCCCCCACATCTCCGCAGAGAGGAATGGCCACTAACCTGTAAATAATGCATGCGTTGTTCCGACACGTGTCACAGTTGGCCGTGTCCTGTCCGGTGCGATAGGAGAGGCTGTGGGGGAGATAAGAGTTGGGAGTGAGTAATTGCAGGACTTGTTTAGCCACTCGCTCCTTCGCTCGCTCGCTCTTGCCACCTCCCCTCCTCCTCGTCGCCCCCCCTTCCCCTTCCTTCCCCCCGGCCTGTCATCGCTCATTAGCGGGGGGTGAAAAGCACGCGGCCTCGGCCGTGGATGTTTCATGCTAGTTTAGCTGACGCAGTGCTATGGCGGGGCCATGTTCTTGTAGCTTACAGGCTTGTTTCCTTCAAAGTGTTCTGTTTAGTTTGCATCCCCTATTTAAATAGTTGTGTTCATTAAAATCTTGATTTTGACAAGATATATGATATATGACAAGAGAGTGTACCAGTTTGGCATGCAACATTCTTTTTCACAATTCACTACACAATTTCAGTCAATTCTAATTATCAAAATTAGCTGCAACATAATAAAAATATACCATAAACAAGTTACTTTAAATTTTATTTACGATTTAGCTGCATGCAGGTTCCTATTGCTCATGGTGCAGTATAGATTATTTTCCAGATGACACCCATATCTGTCAATACTGCTTCTTATCCAACCTTACAGTAGATAATCAAATAAAAGTGTATTATTATTGTTATTATACACTCACCTAAAGGATTACTAGGAACACCATACTAATACTGTGTTTGACCCTCTTTCGCCTTCAGAACTGCCTTAATTCTACGTGGCATTGATTCA
>JAODTR010089060.1:0-14116 GCA_025399935.1 Amblyopsis rosae | reverse complement strand
TCATTTTGAATTGTTTTTAATGACGTAGTGTGAAGCACTTTGTGTTACATGAATTTGTATGAAAAGTGCTATATAAAAAAAGATTGATTGATTGATTGATTGATTGATTGACCTTGTAACCTCTTTCCTATCTCTTTAAGAAACAATAATTTGTATTATCATGACACATTGTACTATATTTTATGTGATTATTTTTGTTTTGAAACCAGTATTTCAACAAATCAGACCTTTTTTTTTTTTATGGAGGGCACAATGGGCAAGACGAGCCTTCAACCATGGTGGTAATTGAGTAGAAAGATGCAGGCTAATAAAGCAATTAGTAAAGAAATACAATTGGACTGTACAAGTGAGCTAGACAGATTTTTTTAAGTCACTTGTGAGAATATTCACACTTATGTGAGGATATTCATGATTATAACAATAATGGACATTCACTACGATATGATTATCGTCACGATAAACGGTAATATCTTCCCATCCCTAGTCTCTTGCGGAGGATAGGTAATGTTTCAGCAGTCCTGACTGTTGCCGGAAGCTCGTTCCACCATTGTAGAACATTGGAGACAGTTTCAGGTGCATTAGCAGCATAATAATAGAGTATTGATCCTTATGAATCAGGCGGCTATACTGTACGTGAATGCCAGCAGCTTGTCCCGCTGAGTGAGGAGGCTGGCTAGGGAAACATCCCCGAAACTCCATAGCACCGCCGACACAGAAAGGGCAAGTGGCATTAGTCTGTGTCTGGATGACAAATGGCCGTTAAGATGGGGGGGGGGGGGGGTCAGCATCGTGTTGGGGTGAGAGGGGGAGTAATCTTGGGCGGGCCACAAAGGGCCACTGACTGCGGTGCTTAAGGTTTGATTAAAAGCAGCCGGTATAGGGCTCACACAGATAGGTGCGTCCCAGGCGGCAGAGACTTTTGCAGGGGTATACAATTACCAGGTAAAGCGTACATACTTCAAGAGGGAGCAGCAATCGGCACAGTGGGCAGGGGAACACAGTATTAACATCAAAAGGCCCAAAGTGCCATTGGTCAGTCAGTGGAGGGTGTGCGGTAGTGATTACAGAAGTGGACTCTTGACCTGGTTCTGATCCCCTGGACAGACTCAACATATTTTGGTATAGAGTTGGAACTTCCTTCTATAAAAATAAAATGTCTTAACTGTGGATAGACACCAGGAAAAACTCTTCCATCTTATTCCCCCCCCCCACAAGTTTAATGGCAGGGCAGGAAATTGACAATGCAATAGCATATTTTGTGGCAATTTGTCATTTTTCTGATGGCAACATGTCAGTTTGAATTGCTGTACTGTTTATAGAAAAGGCCTTGAATTGAACTGACATGAATGAATGTTGGCGCACCAATCTGGGAAATGAAAAGCAAGAATGTATCCTATAATATTTTAGTTTAGGAGTAGTGTAGTATCCCCCCTAATGGGCTAATTATTTATATTAACCTGAATGCCTCACAAATGGGCACCTCCCATTAAGAATAAAGTAGCAGAAAGAGAGAAGAGAAGCTGTATCGCCTCTTGATGTGACATGTAGACTTGCCTCATCATCTCAAAAACCTTTCACATAAGTTAATTTGGAACCCATGAACGTCTATACATGAATGCACAGACATAGACGTCTAACTGCCCATTGTGAGGATAACCAGCCAGTTCCCCATGGCTCTCTCATTAGAAAACGTGGATACAATGTCTGTTACCGCTTGGCCTAGCTGACGTCTGCTGCAGTGTCTGCTTTAGTCAGCAGTGCGTTGTGACCAGCCTTCCTGTTCACGCTCCAGCAACCGCACTGACCAGTAAATAAATAACCACAGCCTGTTGTCTTGCCTTGAACGCTGAAACACACCAACCGAACTGATTGCACAAGAAAAGCACAGTAGAGGGGAATGAGCAAATCTGCATTTTGTTTTGCCAAACCATCCATTGAGGCTTTCTGCTAGCCTGGACACATTCCTTGTTTTCCTACCCTATTATTATTAGAAGTGCGCTTGTGTGTGCGTTTGCCCATTTGCTTGTTCATAAACGTGTGTGTGGGGGCGTGTGGTGAAAGAAGCATGTCGAGTATGTGTAGAAATAGTACCTCTTAGCGCCGATAACCCCACTCTACTTCTTTCCCTTGCTGTAGCTACAAAGCATGACCGCGTACATATTAGATGCTCGGTCATTAGACATATGGGGATGGTTTGGAGAAGAACAATAATTCTACAAAATGGTGAAGAGGTTAACGTGGCTGTACACAATCTTGCCTTGAAAATAGCCTGCCAGAGGAACCAAATTAAATTGCAACCAGAATGAGACCTCACATTTGACGGACATCCCTGTATGTTGAACTGTTGAGACCCAGTCTCCTTTACTTAAGAGGTTGACTCAAAATAATGACATAAGAATAGGAAGAAAGATATAATGACATATTTACAACTGAATGACAGAAAGGTACAGTACTACTATAAAAATACATCATTAATAAAGAAAAATGTAATTATGTCTTACTGTATTTTTGATGGCCACACATTTCACAAAGGGTTTTGAAGACATTTCATTTGTCATTTAGTCCTTACTAAATGTTATCACATAAAAATGTGTTGTGATTTGTGATGGTCACAAATACAAGAGCACCCCTGTTTCTGCTGTATCTGGAGAGAACATGCTAAGCTTTTTCACTGTTTTAGTGTGTGCCACATTAAACCTTGGCCACACAGAATAGGATATAGTTAAAAATCTATTTCACATCCCAGATGTGCCCTCCACCACACTCAGGGTAATACCTACCAGGCCACATATTGTAATGTCTTTAAATAGAAGGAGTGTGACCTTGGCTTAAAATGAGTCACATTTTTCAATGTTGAAAACTGCAGTGTGAATGCATACAGGGTGCACACACCAACACGGGCAACGCAGGAACATTTCCGGCCCTCTATTTCCAGCAGAGAGCTATCTCGCACCTGTGCTTTCACTCTTATGTCTTGCCTGTGTGTTTACCACTCAGAAAAAAATGGTCTCCGGGCACCGTGGCACTTTAATAAACCTTAGGGGGTCTGTAGGCAACACATTTATCAGCGCGGCTGTAATTCAATACTCTGCTCGCAGGGGCGACAGCCGACAGTGGGGCAGAAAGCACTAAGAATTCCTAATGGAACATTTCATAATAAGGCAGGCAATCAGCATGGTTTACATGTGGTGTGCACAAAAGGTCACATGGTGTGTACAAATCATCTGAATTTAGTACAATGGAGGGGAGAAATGGGAAAGGGCGAGCACAGCGTGCTTGAAACTAGAGTCATGTCGTATATTGTGCTCCTGAGCAAATCAGACGCTCTTGCCAAAGACGCGACACCACCAAACACAGGAATATGAATATGCCGCTCCCATTGCCACTCCCATTGGTTTTGGACTGGTAGCTCATGTGAAAGTGCTTCCTTTTAATTCACTATAAAACACATTTGGAATTGTGCAAATTATATCAGTTTGGTTAGGGAATCGACTAGATACTGGAAGTGGAATACTGGATACTGGAACATAAAACATTTTCAAACAGAGCCAGCCTGATGTATAAGCAAACTAAGCGACTGCGTGGCCACCAGGGGGACCCTCTCTCAAAAAAGCTAATGTATTATATCATTGACTGCAACTCTGATGAATAATTCGGACGGTGATTAGATGGATGGATTATATCAATGGTTGGTAATCATTCAAATATGCAGTAGGCCTATTAGGCTTTGTTATTGGCCTGGCTAGCATTGTACAGTAGCATTGTTTAATACATTCCTGCTGCCTCTGTCAGAGCTGGTAGCTTATCACTCACATTCATAAAAAAAAAGCAATTCCACAAAACGGACTTTGAGGCAGATAAATGTAAAAAGAAAATTATATTGGTATGGTTGCATGACAAATTACAGTATTTGTCTACTCCTGGTTTATATTATTTTCATTACACTATGTTCAGTAGGCTATAACACATTGTGCTGTTACCACTTTGAAAACTATCTTTATTGCAAATAAACACCAGATTAATGGTTTACCTTTTTTTAGATGAAAAACCATAACCATAAAATGAGATTTGTATGATGTAAGCAACACATCTTGCTATAAAATTACTATATTACAGGGTTCCCAATAGTCATGGAAATTCTGGAATATCATGGGATTTTAATTAAATCTATTCCAGGCATGGAAAGTCAAGGAACATTGTAATGTTTTGGGTCAATAAGGTAATATCAGGGAATATAAAGCTTGAGGAAGGTTACTTCACCAAACAAATGACACAGAAGAGGACAGAAGAGTAGAGCATGTCTGTATTTTTGACCTCAGCAGGGATAATAATAGTACATGAAAAAAGTTTACCTGCAGGAGAATTTAAGAGCAATACAGAATGCCTGATACGCAGCTTTCATACTAAAAGTTGGCGTACTCACAAAACTTGGAAAGTGCGTACGCACAGAAATATTCAGATGTATGAAACCATGCATACGCCAGATCCTGCGCATCTTCCCTTCATACATCCCAATAAACTTGTATTTTAGTGTACTTGCACAAGCCTTACTCCTCCCATAAATTACTATGCAAATGATAATAAATTCGCCCATGTCCTCATCCGTTGTCCAATATGCAATGGCCTATCCTGCCGCAAAACGTGTAAAAAAAATAAAAGAAAAAAGATAAGTCACTGACTGAGATAGATCAACGTTTTGATCACAGAGGTGGAGCGCTGGATACATTTTATATTTAGAAGTTTGTCCTCCAATATCGGCAATAAAAGAAAGTCAACAGAGTGGCAAATGACTACAGGCAGTCAATGAATCGGGTTCCGAGAACCGTACAGTACCAAGTCAGAAAATATAAAGAAAGAGTTGTATATCAAAGTCGATAAAGAGAAGAGTTGAAAGTGTGGCAGCTGATCTGACAGAAAGAAAGCTGTAATCATAGAAAGTCATTGTCAATACTATGTCAATACTAAAAGGATATAATAGAATGATATTGGATAATTAACATAAGTGATGAATTAGATCTGGTTAAAAAGTATATGCCGCTGCATGGATCCGTAATTGCCTCATGGACATGGATGTATGAGTCTCAGCAACAGCACATATTCTTAAACAGAGACAATTGCACCTTCTTGCACAGTGAGTAAGATATTTATTCTGTTGGAAGTAAGCCGGTGTGTGCACAATGGCGATATAGAGAGGGGGACTATACATAGTAGGCCTACGTAACAATGGCCACGTTGTGTAGTAGCCTACACTTAAATTGTGCAGTAGCCTACTCTTAAATTTGTAGATTCGGTTACCTGTGGCTTTGTGAAACAGTTACTGTACAGCATGTGTGTGCGTGTGTCTCATTTGCATCATGCCTCAGTTAAAAGTTGCTATCCACTGGTGACAGATAAGACCACAATAAAGAGACACTCAACTGCTACACAATGAACCATCCCATTGGACACCACACTTAATTAAGGCCAGACCATGAGTGACTGATTACACAGACACCCACTAGATGAATTAATTTAGTCTTCTCCGAACAGATTAATTTACCTACTGTTTACCCACAATTTCCCTCTTTTGGGATGAGTAGAATTGTATAAAGTGGTTGGCCATTTCATCAGTTAGATCAATTACAGTAGCCCCTTTTAAATGTATCCCTATTTGTCTGATAAGAAAATAGTTGACACAGATGAATGTTAAGTCCCCCTCTGTTATTTGACTGCTCCGGGCCTAACATATGGCATCCTTGCTGCCTTCAAGGATAATGCTGTTAGTTTAAACTGAAAGGCTGGAAGCCGGCACATGGCTAAACAATCTGATTACCTGTGAACTAATTAAGATGCCTCGACTTCATTCTGATTACCCGTCGACTGTCATCTCTCACAGTCATTAGGTTCAAGATGGCCACCACTTATCTAATAGCGCAAATCAAGTTAGCATCGGGATGTCTCTACATTCTTTAAGATGATTTAACATTTAGAATTTTGACTTGAACTATCAGTGACACACAATTATGAAATCTCATTGATTTACAGGAACGTGTAGTCAGCAAGCTCAGACTTCAGGTGAAACAGCACATATCGCATGATGCAGAAAACACGATATTAGCAAATTTACGCGTTTGTGTACAACCTACCAATGTTGTAAACAAATAACTTAAGTGTCCTATGTTTACCAATCTTGATCAATTGTCTATATTTAAAATGTAAATGGACAGTGTTAATGTTTCTTTTTAACCATTGAATTGTACAGGCTATGTATAGTTCAGAATGTTTCTTATAATATCTTCAACATACAGTGCTATCACTAATAGAAGAAACTACTAGACTCTAGTTGCTTTCACAGTCACTAAGCAAAGTACAGTATTTACACTGTATAAAGTACAGTATCTCAGTCTGCATCCAGTGTGTACTGTAGGTGTTTGAACAGGCCATGCTCTCACCTTTGTTACTCACGTAATTATTCCTTTGTGAGTTTTTTAGACAACTCTGGGGGTGTATTGCGTTACAAAACAGCTATACTGTCAACACACCAAAAAAAAATAAAAAATAGGCCTCACTTCCCTAAGTTTATCTGGGACATTACATGAGACATAATTAGAGCAAACAGGCTGGGCCCTAATACTCTCTGGAACATCCCAAGTTAATTTAAAGTTGGGTATGCATTCGCCATTTGTTACATACAAATCTTTAACAACAACTCTGTTGCCTGCCGGGTGTGCTAAATCCCTTCAGACATGTTGCAGTGTGGACCACCACCTGGATTAGGAGATTAGCAACAAATTATCATAAGAGCCTGGCCAGAGTACAGAATCAATCCTGCCTGCTAAACCACTTCCATGTCACAACCTCCTAGCACTGCGGGGATTCGCTGTGGAGTACTGGAGAAGGAAGGAGGGAAACAACTTAAATTCAGTGTTTACGTTTAAGTCGACTGTGCATCAAAAGGAGCCAGTTGAGGTGGTACAGGCATCTAGTAAGGATGCCCCCTGGGCGCCTCCCTTGGGAGGTGTTCCAGGCAGGTCCGGCTGGGAGGAGGTCTCGTGGAAGACCCATGGCTAGGTGGAGAGATTATATCTCCACACTGGCCTGGGAACGCCTCGGGATCCCCCATTCAGAGCTTGCTAATGCAGCTCGGGAAAGGGATGTTTGAGGTCCCCTGCTGGAGCTGCTGCCCCTGCGACCCGACTCCGGATAAGCGGGAGAAGATGGATGGATGGATGGATGGATGGATGGATGGATGGATGGATGGATGGATACTGCATGTGGAGGCATATTCTAAAGTTGTAAGGGATGTATGAAAAGCATAGCACACAAGAGGAACTAACAGAACATGTAATGGTTTGAAAACAACGGCTTAGCATCTGTACTTGTTAGCGACCCACTTACCATCAATAAACCTAATTCACAGTTCATCGCGGAGTGCTTCTTCGGTCAGACAATTTGCTACACAATGCAGAACAAAGAGGAATTCAATAATATGTGAAGCAATGCATCTGAAAGACAAACAATATGGATTAGAAATACTTTAGAAATATCAAGTCATATTTCACAGCTTGCTAGTTACTTCCTTGAGGTTGAAAAAAAAAGCAAAGACTAAATAATTGATTACTTCCCCCCAACTAAATGAATTCAATTTAATTATTCAAAAATTAATTACACAAAGGAATAATGATGTGCATAATCTTTATTCCAACATTTCTCTGTAACAGCGTTTGCCTTTTCTGAGGCAATTAAGTAGAGAATGAAAGAGTCCTGTACAGAGAGCAAATTAGCCCAGCAGAGACAGGACTGGAGAAGAATGGAACAACGCTGTCAGCGTTTGTTTACCTCTGCACGTTCATCATGCCAGCGATGACAGAAGAGCTGCCACACTTCAAACGCATGCAGGCGCTTAGTGTGACAGGGTCCTGTTCTCATGCGTGATCACGACATGCACAAGATTCTGTATTACTATCAGAACTGTAGATGCATGTCAATAAACACACACACACAGCAGCAGCAAAGGCATTGCCCTCATTCAGTACAACAGGGAAATGTTAAATTCTGTTTACTAATCCTGCATGTTCTTGAAAGGTATCAGCGTGTATTGGTGTAAAGTTATGGTTCTTTATTGCAGCAAGCTTTTACCAGTAGCTTATCGCAGCAATCTGCTACAGTAGCATTAGCTTACTGATAGTCGTTAATTGCTGTTAACTGATTCAGATGCATAGATGTAACTTCTCAAACTGGCCCTCAGATCACTGTTGTGCTCCCAAAGCAGTGCAATCACCCATGCAGAGGTGGGATGGGCATGAGCTCGCAAAGTTTTAACCAACAGTTTCAAACACCAGAATTCCAGACATAAATAAAGTGTACTGTGTCTTTAAACTTGTTCTTGAAGTGCAAGGGTTTCAATAGGGGAAGTGAATATGAACGCTGTCATGTTTCATCAGCACAGCAAGCTTGATTAAGTGGCCCTGTTCTTGTTTAGTCCATGGTTATGGCTTTATGACTAGTCATTATTTTTAAGCATTGCTTTGTTCACGTTTGATGAAATATTCAAGCAAAGCATGCAAGGCATTTGATTTTATACATGCTGGAGACATTACTTTTTCCCAGATATGCCCGTGTTATCTTTATGATGACCTTCTCTCAATGCGCTGAAAATTAAATAAACATCAGCTGGAAACTTCACCCCTTATCATATAATTCATGCTCTCCTATCTCCTGCACCCGCCTCCCAATCATATTACTTGGGCAGCACGCTAACCCAGGCGCCTCGGAGAGGAAATATAAATTCAGGCCTTATCAGTGCAATGAGATGTAAGTCAGAAGGGATTCACCTCCGATTGTGCATACAAAACAGTGTCAAAGCACAAACCCCCGATTCACATCATGTATTAGAAGAAGAGAAGCGACAATTCCCTCTTGGGTGTGTGCAAGAATGAAATTCTAGCAGGCAAACCAAACAAAATAAATCGTATTCAATATGCTGAGCTATGAATCTCATATTTAGGCGCAATAATGCAACTACTGCTAAAGTAAGAGAAAGAGGACATATTCTGCCTGGGAAACTGTTTTGCAACAGAAAATGAGCACAGACCGAAAATAATAGTGACATAAAACTGTTTAGCTCCTAAGCATTAACCCGCAAGCTTATTCAAAATTGGTTTGCCATCACCTAAAGAGCCCCCAAAGATATATACACAACATAGATCTTAAATGGCTATCTCCCAACACAGCTAGCCTGCTACTATAGCAGTTCTATAGTTCTATGTCACTAAATGTGCAATCCAACAGCCTAAGCCCCTGGTGCTAATGGTACGTGCTCGGCTGTCAGGTTAAGTCTCATTTACTCTCAGCAGGGTCTTCAATTACCAATGATTAAAACCCCTTCTGGTGTTAACACAGGCTGTGTCTGTGTAGATTAAGAAGGGCCTCGACATAACAAGACTAAATATCCGGTCACCATTTGTGAGGGTCACAGTAAATGCTACTGTAGATGGGACAGGTGTTTCAGCAAAGTGTCAGAAGTCAAGCCAAGTGGTTAGGATGACCAATTCCAAACTGAATGGTTGTGGGTTCGAGCCCCCAATATGCCCAGCCTATATACCCTAACCCTGCCAAACCCTACCTGGTCTTTTAATTATTTGCATTAACTGTATTTTAATCAACCGTATAACTTTACTCACATGTGAACTTTAATGCGTTATTGTACAGAAGTATATCACATAATATTATAACCATGTTATGTTCCACTCATACAGTACATCCATACTGTAGCTCAATTTCCTGAACCCTGTTCGCTATCAAATAGTAATACGTATAATACGGAAAATAACTGACAGGTTGTTCCTAATAGACCAGTCAATAGATATTGCCAGAACATTACTGACATCACACAGTCCATATCAGGTCACTGCTAACAGGAGGAACTAGCCTCACTGTTACAAGTAGCCTCATACAGGCAGATATAGCCCATAAAGCAGGACACAGCCACTCTATTAGAGCCCTGGACACAGCTGTGATTCGATTTGTCAGCCGCCGAAAAAACAGACGTGCACATCATCCAAAGAGCCTGCTTCTGTTAGACTGTGTGTGTGTGTCACTCTCTCTGTGTCCGTCTATTATTGTCTCAAGGTTACTTACTCACACACGCGCGCACACACACACAGAGAGCATCTACTGCTGTACAGCAGTCACGTTCACAGTTTGCAGGAAGGAATGAAAACATTGCATTAACCGGGAGAAACAGTGGAAACGCAGTAGTAAACAAACACCGAACTGACCTTCATAGATGTAAGACAAGGTCTGGCGAGTGCTTTCTTATATTTCACACTCAATTAGTAAACTAATAGTTTCCCCTTCTAAAATATTTGTACAATTTAGTCATATAGCAGATTGTTATACCATAATGAGTACCATTACATGTTAAGCAACAGAAAGAAAATGCTTACAGGCAAGCTGCAGAGATCAGGGATCAAACGCTAACCACTACCGTACTGTAGCTCTACCAAGGGTTTTTCCCCTATTTTCCCAATCGCTGTCCATGTATTGTATCTGATATACAGTACTGTAAGACAACGAGCAACGAGACCGTAAGCAATAAAACTGGGCATTCTATTAAAATAATTCAAAATATTTGACCGGTTGCATTTGCTACAAAACCTCATATTATTCACTATCTCTTCATAACAGAGATCAATACATTGTTATATTGCCTGGGAATCATCTAGCCTGTGAAACACCCGACGTTCCAGCTGAACCTCATTGCAACTAGGCAATAGGACTACAAAAGTATGGTTTATGCCAGCAGTGCTAGAAAATCAGCAAAACACACCCATGAATGATTTGCCATTCATGGTGGTCCAACCCTGGGTCCAACACTCGCCACCGGAGGCAGAGAAAACTGGTGAAAATGATTGATATAGCCCTTATAAAGATAATATAAATAAATAAATAAATACAAATAAACAAGGTGGTAAAGAGCTTTTGCTTTCGAAAATTCACTTTTTTGAAACATCCCAAAAGACTGAACATTTCAGTACCCATCTTTTTCCTTCTCTCTCAGCGACAAACAAACTAAAGTGAAAAAAACAGTTGGCCACATGTTACATTCAGGCCCCCTATTCCTCTGCTGCTCTCTGTGGGTCCGTCACCCCCTGTTGTCATACTGTATCTCTCAGCATGGAGACATGTGCTTGTGTTAACACACAACAGCGCCTTACCATTCACAGGCAGGCGCACAATGCTAGCCTGGGCTCCCTATGTGAAAGAGTACAGTATAATATTTATTTGCACATACATGAAAGTCTATTCTGCTCTGTGGGGGGTTGGGGGAGGGGGCACCGCCATGTCATGTTGGGTGTTCCTCGCCAGTAAACGGTCCTCGGCTCTGAAGCTTGGGAAGACCCACGGGTAGACAGAGACATTGATGGTCCACAAAGCGCAAATGCACAGGCACGCACGTGCACACACACACACACACACACACACACACACACAGCAATATTCATAGGACTATTTAAAGCCCCTGCTACTAAGCCATGTTACTAAGTTAATGTGTCAAATTAGACCTCCTCTCATTTGTATACAAAAAAACTGGTTATTTCCAGTTCTTTTTAACGAAAATATAGAATAATAAAAAATGATCTAAATCTGTCACAGACACAATGGCTCACCCATCCCTGCCCAACCCATCCACTATGAAATAGGTCTGCCAAGCATGGCTGTGTGAGTTAAGCCCCCCATTTACAGTAGATGTGTGCAGGCTACGTAGGCACCTTAATCCTCAGTATCACCACATAAACTAGCTGTAACTTGACTTATAAATAAGATACCTATCCTTCTTTCAAAATGAAGACGACTGGGGCAAAATATGAGGGCAAAATCTGTATCGTAAATCAATGCTAAAGAATGTAATGTTTACCGTTCACTCACTGGCCGTTTTGTGTGTGTGTGGCAGTGTGTCATGGGATGTGACGTTTTTAATTTCTCTGAGAGATGACAGTGTGTCTCCTCTTTGAGTGAGTCGCTACGGTAGTTGCACGACCGGATCTGCCATACATCACTCTAATTGGCGCAAATGGCTTTAATATATGCCACAATGTTGTCTTCATAGATCAGTAGCATCGCCTTCTGAAAATCAATAGAGGAACGTCACATGAGGGGGAGGTTACTGTACATTCGATAACACGTCAGTCTTTTTCACGACAAAACGACGGTGAGAAATTGGCGACAATTCGGATTATTAGGGTATGGCACGCACAGGAGGTAGTCAGAGCGTTAACAAGTGGGTTTTGGCGTTTGTGTATGTAAATAGTGTGTGTGTGTGCGCGTGTGTGCGTGCGTGCGTGCTGAAATGTCTTTACTATTAGAGACGACGTGATTAAAACCCTGGAAGACCCATTTTAGTACAAAGAAATCATCACTTAGCTCTCCAAAAAACACATTCGAAAATTTTTATTTTTAAGAATACATTTACATAGTCAAGAGTGTATATTGTCTTGCCATTGATAGTAAATGTGTGTTTTATTTTAAAGAAACATTTGTAAATGTGTATTTTGGAGAGCTAAGTGATGTTGTATATTTATTTCCTCGGGTCTTACAGGGTTTTAAATGGCAAGGGGTGAAAGCTAATACTTGTGAGCCTATAAATTGGTATAGGCCTCAATATCGCCTTTGGCTGCAGTGGTAGGATTTTCCAGGGGTTAAATGGCAATTGCACAGTGAGGCAATGCATCAGCATGCAAAGCTCATAGAGATTATTTATTTATTGCTATTAGAATTACAAAAGAGATTCTCATATTTTATAAATTTCTAGTCTCAGCCTCGCAGCCTCACCAATACTATCAGGAAGAGGGTTGTCATAGGCATTTTCACTCACAAGTCTGTGCACGTAATTCTGCCACGATGCTATTGTGCAGTGCATTGTTTACTAACTTCCTTCGGTTTATTTTAAGCAGTAACCATAGCCTACTTATTTAACAGATCTACAAGATCTGCAACCAGCCAGACTCATGTCATTAAGTATCCCATTTAATTCTTCATTGGTCATTGAGCATGTCAATACTGTCAAGTGGACCAGATCTTGACAGAGTAAAGTAAAGGCTGGCTCCGTGAGACTTCTTTTCTACAAACATAAGAAACAGTATTTCAATTCATATGCATATGTTTCAGTTTTACTACAAAGAACTGAGGGGGTGAATAATAACTGACAGCAGCGAAAAGGCTAGAGCAATTAAACAGCCACTGAGGTCTAAAGTCTAAATGCGCTGCTCTCGATTCAGGATTCAGTGTGAAAAAGAGTGAATGTGTGATACCGATACCATGAACTGATACGGCGAATCTCTGACAGAATGTCCTTGATAAAGCACTACTGGGGGGGTCTCATTTCCTGGGCCGCTGTGGTACAGTCCGTCCAAGATTAAAGCACACACAGTGAGAATAACAAATGATATTGCCCACCGGGCCACATGGATCACTGTCACTGATTCGGAAGTGGGGTGGGGTGGGGTGGGGGGGTGGGGTGGGGGGTGGGGGGTTGGGGGGGGAAGGGATGAGAAGGGGGATGGCCTTGCTAGTGGAGAGGTTTTACGAGGAAATATTGACCAGGATGAACCCCCTCTCCATCTCACCCTCACCCCTTTTCTCCTCTGTACAGATGTCCTTTGATAAAGCAGCCCATACGCATGCTGCTGGTCTCCGTTCGGCCATGATATGTTTCCAGAGGTAACAGAAGACAGGGCTTCTTCTGTGACCGTCTCACCCTCGTGAGGCTAAATCCCTGCCATGCTGGGGTTGCGACCCCGGGTACAAAAATAAAAACTCTGCCTTGGGATGTTGCTCTTATCAAACCGTTACAGCTGCTGAGGCTCAGTTGCCCTCATGCATGTGTGGCTGCGCACGCATGCGAGCAAGCGAGCGAGAGAGAGAGATTGATATAGCTAGAGCAGATAGTGAGCAAAATAAGAGTGGAAAACGGGGTCATTGTGAATGATGCCGTGACTTTCCAGTTTGCATTATTCCCCCTTCTTTGTGTGTGAGATTAAACAGAAACTAGAACAATTGTCCTCTCTGGGAACCATCACCTTATCGTGGTGGAGAGGTTTGTGTGTCCCTATGATCCTGAGAGCTGTGTTGTCTG
>JAODTR010089049.1:0-14117 GCA_025399935.1 Amblyopsis rosae | reverse complement strand
TTAATATCTTTTTTGATACTAATTAATAGCTGTCAGATTACTTTTGAGACGAAAACCGCAGTTATATACTCTCTTATGTTCACCTTTTGGAGCTGCTTGGGTCAAATTGACTTTTAAAAGCAGATACAAACAATGTACATTCAAAATATGTCGTCTTTATCTCACGTCCAACTATGTAGATACAATACTGTGACTAATGCTTGCAGGTCCTCTCTGCAAGATCACATTTAGCAATGGAAGTGTCATTCTTTTTTTACATTTTTTTAGAAGTTAGAAGTTAAAAGTTATAATTTAGAATTTAGAAGTTAGAATTTATGTAATAAATGCACTATAATTAAATTCTGCCAAAAATTATGCTTATATAGAATGCAGTTTAATGAAACAATCTGTGAGGCTCTTTCTGTATGTCTGACTGTGGGGCCCTTTCCTCATACAGCTGGTGGTGGGGTTCTTCCTATATAGCTGGCTGTGGGGCTCATACAGCTGGTGGTGGGGTTCTTCCTATATAGCTGGCTGTGGGGCTCATATAGCTGGTGGTGGGGTTCTTCCTATATAGCTGGCTGTGGGGCTCATACAGCTGGTGGTGGGGTTCTTTCTATGGATAAGTGCGGGGCTTATATGATTGGCTGTGGGGCTGTGGGGCTGTTCCTACGTCTGGCTGTGGGACTGTTCCTATGTCTAAGTGCGGGGCTCATATACCTAGGTGTGGGGCTGTGGGGCTGTGGGGCTCCTTCAGTAGGTGACTTGGGGGGCACTTTCAAACTTATAATTTATTTCTATATGACTGTCATTATCCTCTGAAACATCCTTCTCTTCCATTCCATGCAGTTCGATTAACTCCAAGGTCCTCTGAGCAGAGAGTATTTTGCTTATATTGCTGGTGGAGTATTGTAGTTGGGCATCTCCCTTAGAGATAGAGTGATAAGCTTGGCCATCCGTGAGGAACTCGGAGTAGAGCCGCTCCTCCTTTGCGAAAGGAGCCAGTTAAGGTGGTCCGTATATCTGGTAAGGATGCCCCCTGGATGCCTCACTATGGAGGTGTTCCAGGCACGCCCAGCTGGGATAGACCCAGGACTAGGTGGAGAGATTATATCTCCACATTAGCCTGGGAACGCCTCGGGATCCCACAGTAAGAGCTGGTTAATGTGGCTCGGGAAAGAGAAGTTTGGGGTTCCCTGCTGGAGCTGCTGCCCCTACGACCCGACTACGGATAAGCGTATGTGGATGGATGGATGGAGGATTGTAGTTATTTGTTTTGCCCAATATTACACATTATAATAATATTGTGTAAGTTCCCACAATACAGAGGGTAATAAAGAGAACGTGAAAGACATTCTCTGCTTCTCGGTGCTTGGATTGTAACTGTAACATACTTCCATGGTGTGAGTGAGTGAGTGTGTGTGTTTCTGTGTGTCTCAGGCCAAGTAGTACAGGTTTCAGGGTGTATTCGGGTCAAATTGACCAGAACATTGTATGAAGGACATAACTGTGTGGGGCATTGTAGCATACTAAATACATTCTTCACATAAAATATTCCAAGACCATGGAGTTTCAGATCGGAAAAAAAACAATTTTTGTGTTATTTTTCTTTTAGTGAAAACTGAAAAAGGTTAAATTTTACCCAAAAACCACACAATTAGGTGAGGTAGTATGGATGTGCCAATTGTGAAATTCTGGGCAGGAACCAGATAGCTGATGCCCCACCAGTGTTGGTAAAATACTCCCAAGCTCCTTTATATATTCCCTTTCACCTTGATTTGAAAAACAAACAAGCTGAAAAGACATGCTTTTATAAGCCTTAAACATTACGGACTCATGTACTAATATGTTAGCGGCCAAGAAGATGATGTCCAGTCAGAATATTTGAAATAAATAAAATGTAAACTAAATTAAAATAATGAGGTGCATTTTTATGATGTGGAGGTCATTTTGAGGACACAATCATCTCTTGATTTCACCTTATAAATATGACAAAATCAAAGTTAGCTTCAAAATGTCTAAAACTAAATCAACATCCTATTTTAAAATAATATAATACCGGTAGGTTAATATAGCAACATTTTCCCCCCAGTAAATTCTACTTAGGGTCACATTGACCTGGTAGCCTATATATCAAATTATTCAAGTCCAAAGACATAAACAAACTGATGTGACCTTAATGATCCCATACAAACTTTGTATTTAGTGCCTTTTTATATACAGTTATCCCCCATGTTCTGCTTACCCCAAAAGAGATAAATGCTCCCAATACGGTGCCAGCTATTGTGGCAAAGCCTCCTGTTAAGACTGCATGGAGTTCCGACATGGTGAGTTCAGCGATGTAGGGCCGTATCAGAAGAGGCGACTCTGTCTTCAGAAGGAGAGACAGAGGGGGTGGGGTTAACTTGACAGTTTATTTTGTTCTTCGTACAGCGGCAGTTAGAAAGTGCCCCAACCTGCACGCACGCTTGTTTTTATGCTTATATAAACAACTAGCTTTAAGGCAACATTTTCACACACCTGTCCAAGGAATATGTTTCCAGCAGTTGACAGCGATTCTGTTGGAGATGTTGCCATGGTTACTTGCATTATGAATCCAACCTGGATATAAAGAAAAAGTGTGAGAGACATGCATTTTCTGTGTACTGTCCTGAGTTGGTGTCTCGTTGTGTCAACGTATATGTTGTTTGTGTAGCCTACAATAAGTGCTTCTGTTTTGAGCATTGACGTGTAATTTAAAGGTGCTTTTATTGTCACAAACAAAAATCTAAATTCGAAATTCATCCTCTGCATGTAACCCACCCCTCAAGGGAGCAGTGGGCAGCCGCTGTGCAGGAACACAGTGGGGAAAACCGGAGCACCCGGAGAAAAACCTCGCAGACACGGTGAGAACACGCTCCACAAACTCCACACAGAAAGGCCGGGGCGACCGGGGTTTGAACACGGGACCTTCTTGCTGTGAGGCTGCAGTGCTATCCCACAGGGCCAATGTCTTGTGTGATGATGAGTGCCCAGTCTCAGTATGTGACTATCACATATACTCTAGTCCAGGGCTATTCAATTCTAATGAATGGGTCGTTAGAAGCCTGATAACAACTTAGTCACTAGAACCAGGTGTGTAGGCGCAGGGAGACATCTAAAACATGCAGGGCAGCGGCCCTCCAGGACTGGAATTGAATAGCCCTGCCCCCCCCCAGTTACCTACAGTAAACGACTACATGATTGTTCCAGAACCAACTGACCCCACAACGTTGAAATGCTTACACATTTAACATTCATATTTGACTATTTAATCACCCCTCCCTCCCCCCCTCCCTCCCTCCCAGACACACCCAGGCTGCCCCACTTAAGCTCACCTTCAGAACAAGCCAATTCATGAAGCCTACATAGTAGAGCATGGACATGACTGTGCTGAAGAACACCAAGACGGGTAACAACCATCATCATCATCATCATCACCATCATCATCATCATCACCACCACCATCATCATCACCATCATCATCATCATTCAGTGTGTAGGGTGTTTGGTCTACCCTACCTTAAATACAATAAGGTGGTCTTGAAACTTCTCACCAAAGACAAACCTTGACCCCACATCTGTGTATGACAGAAATATCTGTGCAGCATATATATATATATATATATATATATATATAGAGAGAGAGAGAGAGAGACTCATGGATGGGTGAGTACTGATCATTTGGACCATTGTTGTATGTGCGTACCACCTTGTGCTCATATATGTATTAGTATTTCTGCATAAATAAATATTTATGTATGCTATCATTTTGATTAAATTAGTATGAAATGGGCAAATCATAAGAACACATTTACACAAATATCTTATTTCATATAATAATTATAGGCATTGCACAGTTTCACACTATACAATTATACAATTTGTACAGTGATGGTATAGATTATGTTTCATATGGGTTTCTTTATATTATATTTAGCCTGACAAATTCAAAAATCTGAACCAGTCTGGCACTAAACAAAATAAAACCTTTAAACAACAAAAAAAAAAAGAAGGTTGGTATGCTATTTTATTTAACAGCAAACAGTCACCAGGGGCCCATTTATGAATTCTCAGTTATTCCAGTTATGTGGGCCTGAGTATGTGCATGTGTGTGTGTGTGTGCGTGCACGTGTCTGTGTGTATACACCTCGACTTGTTTGCCAAGCCAGTTAACAGCTGTTAAGCCACCTCTGGTCCTGAGGATGATCAGACCGATGACAAACTGCAGCCCAACGCCACAAAGTAGAGTACGCCAAGAAATCTGCATGACCCAAATGCAAGGACAACATTACTAACTGTGTGTGTTTGTGTGTCTCTGCACGCATATGTGCATATACTGTGTGTGTGTGTATATATATATATACACAGTATGTATACACTGTATATACATACTGTGTATTTGTGTTTGTTACCTTGAATGGGTTTTTGGAGAACAGCACAATTAAGAAGATGAAAACCAGCAACCCAGCAAAGGACACCAGCTGTCTGGTCCCCTGTTTGGCTGTATCCAGTACCAACCAGCACATCACCCCAATCAGCAGCGCCAAACAGAACACCCTGAGGAGGATGCATAGGGCCGAGATGGGGAAGATTTGAGGAAGATGCAGGATTGCATGGTGGAGGGTATACCGGTAGTATGGTGGTATGGAGTTACAGTATACGGTTAGAACCTGTTTGTCCATTACAGCTATTCCCTCACATCTCACCATCTAATCCACCGTGTGTTTCTATTGCAGAGTTCCCTGATAGGAGAAAGCTCATCCCAAACCTGGTCACCATAACGCTCCATCAACCAATCCCAGGCCAGGAAGAAAATGACTACCAAGGTGAGGACCAACAGCCCAGTTGCTCGCTGGAAGTTCAAAATGCACGCTGCTATCACCATGGCAATGAAACCTGGAAGTATATGGAATTGTTCATAAAACAAAATACAAATGGTAAATTTAACCAATCTTACTGTTTGTGAATAGTAGCCATATTTACTTATCTAATACACAACTTACTTAGAAAGATAATGTGTTTATAATGTGTTTGTGTGTGCTTATTCTGTTTGCTGTTAGTTTTCAGAGGCTAAGGGGGCAAAATATTGACTCTTCAGTTCAGTTATTCTAACCACTAAACTCTAGCAAAGTGGTTAGACATTAGTCTAGTGGTTATGGTGATCAACTTGCACACAAAAGGTTGTGAGTTCAACCCCCAACATGCATCCTAAGGCTATATGCCAACCCCTACCTGTTCCTTACACGTAATACTTGTAATTGTCTTAACGCTGTACGTCACTTTGGATAAACTACTACAGTAAATGCACATTTAAAATGAGCGCACTGTGAATAGTATGGCAAAAACAATGTTGAATGTTTCTAGTGATACTTTTGTGTGTGTATCAGTATGTTGTGAACAGTGTCATCAGTGTTGTACCCGTTGCTAGCACCAACCCGACGGCCAGCTTTATCCTGTCTCTGTGCTGCTGTAGAAACCCTTGAAGCTTCTCCCTTTTCTTCTCCAAGAACGCAGATATACTGGCATGAAGGAGCGCAACAGAGAGAGAGAGAGAGAGAGAGAGAGAGAGAGAGATTATATAGCGTGTTAAGCGGGGAATTGGCTGATAGAAAACTGATAGAAGTAAAATATATCAAGGAGGCTATCTGAATCTATTTTAACCATTTTTCTGTTTTGAGTTGATCCTCTCTCTCCTTATAGACATCATCCACTGGTATCTCGTCCTTCACACACACACACACACACACACGCACACACAATAAACATTCATTCCATACCACACATTTTGCCTAGGTTGTCACGTTTGTTTGCACATTGATGGATATACAGTGGTTATACTAACACTGTATTCCAACTGTTGTATTCACCTTAGGTGATCCTAATGTGGATTTGTATTCTTGTTATATTTTTTTACTTATTTATACTCACACAGTACATCTAAAAGTTATACTGTAATACCACAAGTGAGGTACCCCACAACAAAACATTATACCCCCTCTGCTTGTAGCAATAGCGTACTACTACATAAACCTACTACTAAATGTATAGTTTTACTATGTAGCATGCTATGTTGTACAGATGTAGCTTATACATAAACGTTATAGTCAATGTCAGCCTATAAAACTTTCCTTGCTGCTTATTCTATACAACACATTGCTGTATAGTCCCCACCATCCACATTACTGTAAGGTGAAGATGCCTCATGATATTGCTGTGTACCTACTGTATCTCACCAAAATGGCTACAGTCAAAACATTGAACACCTTACATTTACAGTAATAACGATTTAACATTAAAGTTAACATGGTGGTTGCATTTCAGCATTCACTTCAGTTCTACTTGCAACGCTGTGGTAAACAGCAGTACAACACATTCCTTTCATCAGACAATGGCCAGCATTCATACATCCGTTCCTACCTCAGATTCAAATGCATGGTTGTCTTGCCCCTTCATCTGGCTCTCCTCTGTTAGCCCGCTCAGCTCCATTGTGCCTTTGTGAAGACATGCAACACACACCACTAGTCAAGACCTGACACTTTATATTCTCCTCCTCCTCATAAATTCCAAGAAAAGGGAGGTGTATGTGTGTGTGTGTGTGTGTGTGTGTATGTGCACGCGTGCGTGAGTGTGTTTAAGATCTAATTTGCTTAAGATAGTCTCACCCTCTTAACTCTCTTTCCCTCTCTCTTCGTTCTTTCGTTTTTTTTTCTTTCTATCTTTTGTTATGATGGCATTAACAAAATATTCTACTTCCCTGATTGTTGATCAGTCTCACAAGATCATTATTTGACCGGTTTAACCAGTGACCAATGCCATCGATATAATGACACATAAACAGACACTAGGCCGATAATGGGTGGTGTCATTAATTGAAGTGATGAAATTCCAGAAAGTCGTAATTTGCACAACATTATAGTGTCTCTGTGGTTGTATTCTTAGATATAGTTGAATGGGCCTTTTGTTTTGTTTTGTATTATTTGTGGAATTGTATTATTCAGTATTATTATTATTAATATTAATCTGAGTTCACTTAATTTAATTATTTTTTTTTTCAAACCTGTATGAAGGTAGTATAGGCTATACATTACCACCACCTGCCACCCCAGTCATGTCTCAGAGGAGCCACTAGACGGCGCTACAGGACTACTCAGAGACATGATACAGCCCGCAGTATACAGTAAATAGTGTATATTCTACCCCCTATAAAATATATTATTTGCAAATATGTTATATGCATAATATACAGTCTATAAAACAAATTTGCAAACATTAATATTTTGAGTGCTTACAAGCAAGATCCCACCAATTATTGTCAAGTAGGGTACTATCACTTCCTTAAATGTTGTAAATAAAAAATATGTTTTAACAGTTGGATGTTACTGTTAGCATATGCCATACAAACATAGATGAAAGACAATCTTCTACTTGTTGCTGTATATGCCGCTGAAATAAAATGTATTTATTCCACATTGGATGGTCACGAGTTGAACTTTCTGTATTACCAAATTGTGCACACTGCCCTGATGGTGGCACTATAAAAACGTATAGGCTATTACACAGATGAGTGAATCTCTAGGCTGTAGCTATCGATAACACTACATTATACATATATATAAAACACTACTAGAGAACTTGCATCTAGCAAACACATTCAAAAAGTTAAACTGTCACATTACTGAAAAACATACAGTAGATTTGACTTTTGTTTGGAGTGAGATTTCAGTAATGAGCACCGTTTATACTTTTCAGTTTTATTTTGGGATGGTGCACGTTCAAGCACGATCCAGGGTCTTGAAGCAATTGACATAACCATGGCCCCATAATTACATGTCTTCATTCAGCAGCACTGTCTATGCGTCACTGCAAACGTCATTGGAGGAGAGGAGAGGAGAGGAGAGAGGAGAAGAGGAGAGGAGAGAGGAGAGGAGAGGAGAAGAGGAGGAGAGGAGAGGAGAGGAGAGGAGCAGAGGAGGAGAGGAGAGGAGAGAGGAAAGGAGAAGAGGAGGAGAGGAGAGAAGAGGAGGAGAGGAGAGGAGGAGAGGAGAGGAGAGGAGAAGAGGAGGAGAGGAGAGAGGAGAGGAGGAGAGGAGAGGAGAGAAGAGGAGGAGAGGAGAGGAGAGGAGAAGAGAGGAGAGAGGATAGAGGAGAGGAGAGAGGAGAGAGTAAAATCAAAATCAAAATAAGACAGATATTCTTGTTTGTGAAATAACTTTAAAAGTGCAAGATACATTAAGAGTATATGTTTCTGGTGCATGGCACACACCTCCCCTCTAAGATAACAAAGTGTTGACTGAGGCCTAGCTTGGCTGGAAGCCCGTTATGAAATATGGGCTAATTATTTAATAAGGTGTTGGTTGGTCTCCTACAAGGCAGATAAACACTATGACTGGTGATGGAGAGCTGTGCCCCCTTATCTTCCCTTTCTCTCTAGCTGGCCTTCACCTTTTGTGTGTGTGTGTGTGTGTGTGTGTGTGTGTGTGTGTGTGTGTGTGTGTGTGTGTGTGTGTGTGTGCGTGTGTGTCATTAACAAATTAGATTTATTTATGAATAAACACATTTGAATAAATACACACAACATAATGAATAAATGAAAAATGAAGATTTTTTCCCCTAAAACCAATCTGATAATGATGATGATGATGATGATGAAGCTAGGCTACACCGCCTCTAATGTCTGTCGGCCAAACACTCGGTATGTAGCTTGTGTTACTTGTGTTATGAACTCTCCCTTTCAATTACCTTGCTTGACAATTACCTTGCGACATATCGCGTTTGCAACACAAGAGCAGCCATGGCAAGGCAGGTAACGAAGGCATTAGACAGACATTAACCCGTGCGAGGCCTTGATAAAAACAGACTGCACTGAACTGATAACCAATGAGTCGGTGTGAAAACTGAGGCCTGCATGCATGAGTACATATGTTCCCGCGGGGACGGCTTGAGAGGCATCTGCTTTGATGTTGGTACCCATTATATCTCACACCCCTCCACCTCAAATTGTCTCCTCTCTGCCACCTCTTCTGTGGTGTGGTCTAATCGGGCTACAAGGCTCTCCCGTCCCCTCTGTTTATATTTCTGCACCCCGCCCGTCCTTCCCTGTCTCCGATGTCGAGAATAATCCACACACAGAGAACATTGTGTTGAGGAGGTTCCAGCCACTGCGTGTCATGAGAGAGAGAGAGAGAGATAGAGAGCGCGAAGGAATCCTCTTTGGCACACACCCGTCAGTGTGTCAGTGAGATGGCTGACTGAGTGATTTTGGAGGAAACCAACGACAGCCAGAGAGAGAGAGCGAGAGAGAGAGAGAGAGAGAAAGAGAGAGAGGAGGACGCAATCCACCCCTCGTTTTGTCCCTTTTCACACCTCGCCTTGTCTTGTCTCCGGACGCGTCAAAGCCGATGGTTTTCTAGCTGTGCGCCAACCTCGCCGTCGGATCTTTTCTCTTGGTTCTGCCGGAGCTGATCAGTCTTACTGAGCCGGGCGTGGGGGGTTCAGCGAGCTGTAAAGCGGAGGTTGGCACCCGAGATGAGCGCCTTGCGATCGGGGACCAGGTCTCTCTCTCCGCCGGGGAGAGGGTACGAGCCGTGGCGGTGGTGGTCTTGGCTTCTGGTTGTCGGACTCGCGGTGAGTTCGGGGGGGCTGTGGAGGCTCGGGGCGGCGTGCCCGCTTTCGTGTTCGTGCAGCGGGACGCGGGTCTCCTGCGTTGACCAGGATCGGGGTATCACGGCTGTTCCCGTCCTGTCCAACGAGCTGGAGATGGAGAACGTCACCGACATGTGAGTGTCTCTTACACTAGGCGCACAGTGGACGATATGCTGGTATGGATATATCCATCCATCATTATTTGGCTTTATAGGGAAAGGAATTCGAGGAAGGATGCTGTTACTCGTCACTCTTGTCTGGAACTGATGGGTCCAAAAAACTATTATTTTGCAATGAGTGATATCATCGGGGTCGAATCCCGAATTTAGACGAGGCAGGTAGAAATTGAAGTCACGCTATTTCAACTCGGCTTAGCCTTCACTTATATCACCTTTATTGCATAACAAAAATCAAGAACACTATATTTCCATTACGGAGGATAATTATTCCAATAGACCCATATCATGTAAACACTGGATAACAATGCTGATATAAATATCATGTAATATCGAGAGACGTGTAAATAGAATTTGTGGGTGTATGCGCGCGGTTGAGTGCATCACTGTCTGCGATCCTGCTCGCGTCCTTGTGTGTGTGTGTGTGTGTGTGTGTGTGTGTGTGTGTGCGTGCGTGCGTATTCGTGTCCGTTGTATAGTCTCGATCTGCTTCGCCCCGGGGAAAGCAGAAGAGAGACTTTCTCGCTGTTCAAATATTAGCACAGACATCAGATGATACAGCAGCCTACAGTGTTATTATGATAGGCATATTAGGCCACACTGTAAAACCCTAAACCAAAAGAGCACGGACATTTTGCCAGTTGTACAAACATATTAGGCTAACGACCGATGAGCTCTATATAAATATAACCTCAGAAAGAAGCCTATCTCATAAAGTGATGAGGCTGATTAAAATATGTGATTGTTATTGATATATTTCTAGAGAAAGAATAACGACCTGGTTGATATCACTTTGGCAGAGATAAACAATGTTGTTGTCGGCCTTGGACAGAAGAAGCCTTGGAACCTGTTTAAATGAGCCAGCAGTCTTCTGAAATGCATGCATTCACTGAGTGCCTGGCTAATGTAAATAGACAAATTACAGTACTAATGGATATGGGACAGTTTTTAATGTGACCTTGCAGGAGGAACAAGATATAGATTGAAAGGCTACTGTGACCCATGTGCATTAACGATAGACAATTTGCTTCACTCTTTTAGTACATTTCTTATAAACAATATGGAGTCAGGTTAAATGTGCTATTGTATACTGTAAAATTACATAAACAATAGAAGAATGTTTGCTCACAGCTAAAAAACGAGTGTACTATTATATGACTTGTGCATGATAACAACATTTTGCATGCATTGATATGCATTTGGAAGATGTGGTATTTTTTGTTAACTTTACAAATTAATTTGAACAGAAATAACAAATAATCTGGAACACAACATCCATGTTACATATTCCACAAAGTATATTTATATAATATTTTATATAAACATCTTTAAATCACATAATTTATTTAAAACATATTTTATTTCAATAAAGAATACAATACATTAGACTATGCTACACACAGTTGTATAGTCCTCTATATTTTTTAAACTTCAATTTGCACTTAATATTTTCAATTAGCCAATTTGAGGTATATAATGCTTAAATTGTTTGTGCTGTCTACAATAAGCAGAATAATTTACTGCCTTGTTCAAGTGCACATCGAATAAAGTAGCCAAGAATGGGCAGGGGGTTGCTCATTTTGTTTCCCACCTCAGAATATTCTGGTGTTTATTCATTATTTTATTTGTAGTTAAAATACAGCATTCCTCCTCCTACGCGACCAGATATTCAGCATAGTTGATCAGATATAAAAGTCCATGCAGGGCAACATGCACTGATACTGTGATGAATGTAAACCGGTCCACTGACAGTGCCTGACTATGTAACTGTGTTTGCATGCACAATATTATTTAGATGTCACACAACACTGCATGGTGAATACTACACCAATTATTCAGAATGTTGACATATCATAATTAGTAATACAGTGTGAATAGAATGTATACATCACAGTTTTACTTGTTTACATGACGTGTATCTCTTGACAGCTACATTGCGAACCAGAGCAGCTTCTCCTCCATTAATGACAAAGATCTGGACCTCTACAAGAACCTCAGGAACCTGTAAGTGTGCTTACACTTAAACTGAAGTGACTTACAGTAAACTGAATTATATACTGTAGCTGCCATGATTAAGCTCCCCAGCAACATTAATAATCAGCAGCATTCATAATGATAAATTCCCCTAAGCACCTGTTCTGTAAATAGTATACATACTACAGTATTTGTGTACTGATTTGACTTGACGTGCCTGTCCTTTTGTTTTGCTATGCCCCTGTGTCCTAACGCACATCCCCCTCTCATAGGGATCTCAAACCCCTCCCATACACACACACTTTTGCGAGGAAAAGAACAACCTTCTGATGTAGTATAACATCACGACTTTTGATTAAATATTCAATCGTAACTCATGACGTTAAAAATATTACTTAGATAGTATAAGTAATATTTTTTTATTTGTACCTCAGTGTTTATTTTTGCCTATATTGTGATGACCATCACGATACCCGCAGCATTGGCAAGTCATTGCTGTAGTCCACTGTATGTCCGCTATTCAATGCAATTAAACCCTGTTTTTTTGTTGTTCAAATGTTGATAGATATTAACTTCAGATATGCTGCTTTAACATTTGGTTACACATTGGTCAGTTTATTATATGCTTGTGAGAGCCTTGGATGATTTTTACAGAGATATTGCGTTGAGCTGTTTTCAACACATAAAATATAGATAATTATTTTAAAAAAAAGATTACACCGGAAGTGCGTTCAAACTGTGAAACAAATGTGACCGTTTGCGAACATATTCAAATAGTTTTTTGTTTGCTTTGAGTTTGCAGGGAAACATTAGAGAATACACAGAGTTGGAGGAGGTATTTCTTGGTGTACACACATGCTAAAATCTAACCATTTGGAATGTTCACATAAATCTTTCAAATTTGAGTAAAATGAAGAAATTAGCTTGGCTCAGTTGGTCAAGTTTGAACGCACCTCAGCATTGACGTGTCTCATGTATGTACTTGTACAGTATGTACAGAAAAATCTTCAATTGTAATCACTACATCAGTTTTTAACTGACTTGGCATGGATGTAATCTTTACATCCATGCCATGATTACATACATGTCACAATCTACAAAATGAATGCCAATGATAATGTTGATATTACTGTAAATGAATGACCTTTTCATGGCAACATTGTCTGTCCAGGCTAAATGTACATCTTATATATTTGCCAGTGTAACTCAAACTCTGAAAGTATTTTCAGACTATGGAGACAAGACGGGTCAATATAACTTTCTAATTTATAGCTGTTTTTTGTCACTGTGTTTGTATGTGTGTGTGTTGTCTGTGCTAGAACGGTGACCAACAGCAGGCTAACGTACGTGTCCAAACTAGCCTTCTCAAATAATCTAAAGTTACAGTACCTGTGAGTAAAAATATCTTTCCTATTTTCTGTCTTTTATTGATGTAATACAGGGTTATGAAGGTGGCCATTATGCATCTGTATATTTACATTGATTTTTTTGTTTTTTTTTATATCTCTGAGAATCACATTATACAATATTGGTAGAGGGAAAAGATTAGGTTGCCAAGGTAAAGGACAAAGACCTGTAATCAATGATGACATTTAATAAGAGTTCATAATATAGTGGATAAGACTTATAACAGGCATTTTTATAAATGTTTTCTGCATTGGCTAATTGTTACAAACTTTAGAGGGGAAAACTTTTAATTAGACGCCGATAAAACCTTGGTTTGCTAGCTATCTAAATACCCCGTCGGTTGCAGTAATGCTGTGGGTATTGCAGACATAATCACCTTCTCAGATGTTCGATTTAATTTCCAGGAATCTGAAAGATAACAACCTGTCATCGCTGTCCTGGAGGATATTCAAGAAACTCAACATCTCATATCTGTAAGTTCATTATAGCCATTTTATCGACATCTGTCTCTTTACCTGTCCATCCCCCCACCCCCCAAATGTCTTTGACAGTTATTTATTTTCCCCGTTTGCCCTGTTTGTCTCTCATGCACTTCCTTGGAGTCACACTTTACATTCCCTGTGTGTTAACATCACTGTTGTGTGCATAGGCTACAGTAAAGCATGTGTATGTGTGTGTGTGTGTATGTATGCACCGCTGACGTGCATGTGCGTGTGTGTGCATGCATGTGCATGTGTGTGTGTGTGTATGTATGTATGCACCGCTGACGTGCATGTGCGTGTGCATGTGCGTGTGTGTGTTTGTGCGTGTGCATGCGTCTATGCACCGCTGACGTGCATGTGCGTGTATGTGTGTGCGTGTGTATGTGTGTGTGTGTGTGTGTGTGTGTGTGTGTATGCACCGCTGACGTGCATGTGC
>JAODTR010089038.1:0-14117 GCA_025399935.1 Amblyopsis rosae | reverse complement strand
GGAGAGGATCATCGTCCTCCCCCATGTTAAATAATGAGTTTGGATACTGCACACACATCGCAGTATGCTGCCTCGCGAGCAAACAGTGCAATGTAAATTCAGTAGCCTAAATAGTATTAGCAGAAATACACAAATAAATTAAAAGAAACCCTTTAGCATGGTTTATAACCCCCTCCAATCGCCCTATGTCTGACTTGCTGAATGTATCAATGCCCACGAGCAACGCAGAAAGAATGCGCTACCGATACGGGCAGATGAAATTATGCAGATTGTCTGTGGGTAATTTGCATAATCTTGCGGAGCAAATATTCCACATTTTGAGTAACACTAATTCTAACAGGAATATCTTAAACTAGTGCATTCTTAATCAAATGTAACATACACCAAAGCACATGCATTGTCACGTCCTGCTGTCCGCCTTCTTGTGTTCCAGTCCGTGTTTGATTGTTATTGATTTTACCTGCCACTCGTTGTCTTTGCCCAATGGTCTGTCTTGTCAACTTGTATTTAAGCCCTAGTGTGTTCTATAGTATTTGTGGAATTATGGTTTGCTGTCAGCCCTGTTTTTTTGTTCCTGTCTGCGGATATTAAAACCCGTTACCAAGAATACCTGAGTGCCGTGCGTTTTGGTCCAACCTGTCTGCTTCGTCGTGACAGAATAATTCCACCACATCATGGACCCAGCAGACACTATCGTTCTCCGGGTGCTCGATGAGGTGAGGCACACCCTTCAGGCCTTGTGTGGTGTCTGCCACGACACCACAGACCCGGAGCATAGACTGGCGGCCATAGCCCTCATGGACCGTACCCTGTCCACCAGACCAGAGCTTAGACGTCCCTGAGGTCGTCCGCATGCGGGTAGCGCTGGCCAGACTGAGGAGAGGCCTACTGGCTGTCCCTAGCCCCCAGGTAGCTAGCGGTAGGCCCGCTAGCTCCCAGCCATGTCCTGCACCCCCGGTAGCTAGCGGTAGACCCGCTAGCTCCTAGCCATGTCCTGCACCCCCGGTAGCTAGCGGTAGGCCCGCTAGCTCCCAGTCCTGTCCTGCACCTCAGGCTGCTGGCTCAACACCAAGCCCTGCACTCCAGCCGGCTAGCAAGGTCGGTTGCCTGTGGTTAGGTCCGGTTCCTCCTGCTAAAGTCTGGTTTGCTAGCCGTTACCCTGCTTCACCCTGGGAGCTAGCGGGAAACCCTGTGGTTAGGCTAACCCTAACCCCTGTCTTTTAGCTGCAGGGCCAAGTTGATCTACATGTGCAGTGCAGACCTCAGGGCAGGTTGGATACCCAAATATTCATCATCTTATTTTAATTTCGGGCAGACTGGGCGTGACCACAAACATTGCTGTGTTTCATAGTTTTTCAGTATACAGTTCAGTATACTGAAAGTATACTGAAAGTATAAGTACACACTGCCAAATTGACCATTTTTGCAAATCGACATATTTACATAACCGGTGACGTCAATTACGTTAACAAATCGCCCCAGCACTAATAACAACACTGCGACACCTGCCACAAATGTGCAACCGGACTACCATGAATATCGAAACCCTGTCTATGTGGTCAAGCTACTCTGAGAAATAGCCCCAATGGCATTTAAATTACGTCTAAGTATACACAATCATTTTTATGTTTAAAATGCACAGGTCAGGTGAACCGCAACACAGACTTGTGAACCGAACACTTCGCTTACTATTCTTCCACACATCTCTATGAGGCTGCAGTGAGCCTGACACCCATCCTATCATGCTTGACCCCTGCAGGACAATGGCAGGCATAACTCAACTACACCGGTGGGAACACCTTAATAGGTCTCCTATGTGTGCTTACCTTCAAACGTGAGGCTTGCCGATATATTTTGAGGGATAGACTGTCCCCTAGGAGATCTTAGCGTCTCAAAGTTTGAGCGCTGAGCTATAGCATGAGCCAAATTCCACTTGACAGTGACCTGGATTTTAACTCAAAAGTGTACACTAGCTTTAGCTACCTATTTGAAATCATCCAATAAATAACCACAGGTCAAGATAGAGAGAGAAAGAAAGCTTGGCACAGCATGGCTTACGATGTCAGGCAGACTATGGGAAAATGTATTTGTAATCTATGGACATTCATTGTTTTATTTAGAGCCTGCCTTGCTTGGCAACAGTTCAGTCCCATGTTGGGTTTATAGGTTTTCTTTTTTTGCTTTTTCTCAAGGCGAGCCTCCCGGTTTTAATGGTTAGGTTTCACCAATCACGTAAAAAAAAAACAAATTCAGCGCTTCAAAACGTGTCTCTTAGCTGCAAATGTAGATTTAGAAAATAATTACAGTAAAAAGTAACAGCGGCAGTAAACTCACAATGATGGTTCACCTTTAAATTAATTTGTGGTTCAAGTGCATGCCGAACCGTGGGGGGTAATCTGTATGGGTCACGGATCAACTATGATCCATTACACCACTATCATTTGCAGAATATATTATGAATAATTTGACATGACAATTGGAAGTGCTTTTAATAGGGATGGTACCGATATGATACCAAGATACCGGAAATCAGTCCTATACTGACTTAAATAGCTGGATCGGTATCGGTGACAATTGGACAGTTGTAAACGATCCAAGGGGCTTAAATTAATTTAAAAAGCGTATGTATACTGTCAAGCATCAGCCATGTCTACCCATGCCACACTATCAGCAGCAGGTTTCTAAAATGCATCTAAGTCCTAAAATAGAGATTGGCTGCAATTTAACTTAAAAATTAATATAACTCTGGAGTCGGATCAGTACTCGGTATCGGCCGATACCCAAAGTGCTGGATAAGAAGTGGCCATCACTAATACTAAGTAGGTATCACTTGATATGGTCTCTCCTCTTTGGGAGATGAGCTAAATACAGTAATAGTTTATCATTCATAACTAAAGGATGTTAACCACAAACAAAATATGTCTTTACCAGATGAAATATACTGGAAGCTCAACTGAGGCGAAAAGTAGGGCTGGACGATATGGCCAAAATGTATATCACAATATATTTCATAATTTCGGTTGATACGGTATAATTTCGATATTGATATGAACAATATAAGTGTACATAATATTTAGCCTTTCTGTTACATTTGCTGTTAGGTGAGAGGGTTGATAGAATTGTTTGACACGTGAAAACATCCCATACTGCTTAGCACTGGCTGCATGTCATCACACACATATTTTCTATTATTTCTGTTAGCCTTAAATACATCTGACTACTGTGCCCGTCATTCAGTGACAAATGTATAGCTTATCGAAATACTGGAAATAAGTTTAAAAATCATTGTAATCATATCACCCTTTATTGCATGTATTTAATGAATTGCATTTATTAAAAAATGTATATTGCGGTATATATTGATATTATTGCTCCAGCCCTAGTGAAAAGTTACTTTTATTTTACTGTATACCTATAGTGCTGCTTGCGCCCATGCAACCCATGTATTCAATACAATTAACACAATTACCTCTCTTTATATACATACATACATACATACATACATACACACACACACACACACACACACACACACACACACACTAGCTACTTCCAGCGATGCGTTGCGGCTGACTGCCTCACCCAGGTAGTTGTGCACCACACAAACGTAGCTGCCGTCGTCAGGCTTGCTGCGGCGGCCGTGGATGATGCGTAGGAAGAAGAGCGAGCCACTGGGCAGCAGCATGCGGTGGCAGCGGGGGTTGTCGCGGTCCGTATCCACCCGCTCGCCGTCTTTGTACCACTCCACCGTGGGGGTCGGCCAGCCCTCCGCCTTGCAGTTGAGAATGGCTGGTTCCCCCTTGGACACGATGAGGTCCGAGGGGTGCTCGGCGATGCGCGGGGGGTAGTCCTCCTGGCAGAGACGAGAGCCTGCCGGGCAGAGGGGGAAGGGTCAAGCCTTCAGGTTTACATGCAGTCACTTGGCAATGCTCTTTCTGCTTTTATAAGCTAGTTATATTAGGCTATTACTGTAGGGGCGTACTTACAACACAACCATTTAAATTACTGATTAAGGCTGAGGACTCACTGTGTATGTCTGATACACAATACAATACACTACCACATGCAATATAACTGTGTGTGTGTGTGTGTGCACGCACACTATGTTGTTGTGTCAGAATGCCACTCCTTCTTAGACCCTTTCTGAAGCCCCACATCCCCACAGAATCTGCTCCATACCCCGTCTGGGGTTTTCTAAAACCCCCGCCCACCTCCTGCTCCTTCCATCTGCTCCCATCCCAAACCCTCCATCTTGTGCTGAGGGTGGTGCATGTAGCACCACAATCTTTCTCTCCCAAGGCTATGGAAATGTATTTATTTATTACTAGTTCAATACGGTCTCCATTAATACACAACATTAATATAATGCCACATATCTGCATGCAGATATATAACTGGTGTATATATCTTTAAATTAGCTTTAAATATGTATTCAATACAGGACAGATACAATTACAAGCAGGGCAAATGGTGCCGTAGTAGTAGTAGTATAATCATGCAGTTAAAGATAATGTATGTCTATGCTCCATTGCATTGATTCATTTTGTAACGACTGACATGTAAATATGATTACAATAACTAAAAACTAAATAACTAAAAGCAAATGCATAAATAGTTACTAAGTGACAAGTCTCACAGAGCCAGCCTTTACTTACATAAAGTCTGAGACACAGCACTGGCTAACTGCGTTAGTACCCGCCTACTTGACAAGCGAGGTGTTTATGATTGACATGCAGGACGACCCATTACGTAACTCACTGACCAATTCAGACGTTAAACTTGCAATGAGGAAAACTAAACAACAGGACTCTGGCTGTTTACAGGTCTTGTAAATCTGTAGAATTTGTAGGCTACGGTTACAATTTTGAATTAATAAATAAAGCACTGCGCTATCGTTGCACTGGAAATTACGGAGACATACTTGTTTGTGACAATGCGAACAGCCAGTGGATATCGACAGTATTACTTCCCGAAAATCTGAGAGTCCCACGTCCAGCCTACAAGGGTCTATGCATTAGACGTTCAGCACAGAGTTGCTTATGTAGCGTAGTGCTAATGAACAGAAGAGGCTGAGACTACTAAGTGACTAAGTTGATCAACTTCAAAATGCCATGCCGGGAGGAGCTGGCCTGTAGTCACAGCTACAGTCAAAATAAAGCCATGAATTACAGGGTATTCAGACGTTTGGTTGTGTGGTGTTGCAATTACAGCGTTTTCAATTCCCATGCTACACAGAGAGAAAATCAAATCAAACAGCAGTCCCAGTGTACATGTTTCCCGTTCTTAATTGTGTTGGTTTGATGCCTGAGGGTCTGTGAAGCTCTCTTAGCTCCCTGGCATTAGCGCCAGGAGATAACAGTCTGCAACAAGTGTGCCTCGGGGAGAGGGGCTTTATCTGCAAAGGCCCAGCGGCCAATCAGCATGAGAAACACGCCGCCAGAGGTACACGGACAATGGAACACACACACACACACACACGTAAAAGGTAATTTGTAGAACCTGCATACCAACAAACAGTCCTCCTGTCAATCACCTCTGTGACGGCATAGAGTATCCAGCAAGAGACGAGGTACGTAGGTAAACAATGGAGAGCAGAAAATCTGAAAACAGAGAGAAAGGAAGCAAGCGTTACCAGAGTAATTACATTAAACCGCAGTGATGGTGGTCTGAGTTTCATGTACATTACACATCTCCACTGCTTGTTTCGATAACAGATGAGACACTGGGCGATAAGGACATGACATTGACTGCTAACCTGTGTATGCCGCTTCTGTATTCCTGTAGCATCTGTATGACATTGTCTGGCCTCTCATTCACACTATGTGACTCATGGCATATTTGGCACTGGGTTACATACTTACTTGTTACTCGTGTATGCATGTAGGTCTGCCAACACGACATGTGTGGTCATGTGCCTGTCAGACTAATTAAGGCAGGCATACAGTATATCATAGTAGGTTTACTATAGCAGGGGGAACAGACAACAATTCTGTCTGCTGATGGATGCCAGGATCCATATGTTGGTTTGTAAAAGCCAGGGAGTTAGAGGTCACACATTTAATGGTCAGGAAGTGTTGCTCAGAAGCCGGTAAGCTACAGGGTTATTGTAGCGTCTAATGACAGACCTTGTTTGGTGAGGGGCTCTGGCTAAACCAACAAATTCACTCTCAAGAGAACAAAGCTTACAAACAAAGATAGGCAGAGGTTTTCACACTCTCTCCCAGTGAAACACAGCCATTCACAATACTTGTGACCTAATGAATGTACTGCAAAGCAACAACAGACCAGCACCAGTTAAGCCCACCTCCAAGCTAAGGCTTTGCTATACATTTTACACTACCCCATGTTGACGCAGTGACCATGAATGCTCCTTATTGTAACATGCACAAATAATTCACCAGGTTATCCAAAAATAGGTCAGGTGAGCAGATAATTACATTATATTTTATTTTAGACCACTGAAATGTTCTAACCACAGTTAAATAACAGCATTGCTGCTTGGAGAGATCCACGGATTCCATTGTTAAATCATGGTCATCATCCCTTATAATAGGGGACTATTTTGCGTGTAGCTTAGGAAAATGTAAAGTCTAGTGTACTAACCACCGACCTGCAGCTGTCTATTCTTCCAGCCCACCCCAGACTAATACTTTCACCAATTAATAAAATCCTAATTGACATATTATTACCATTAAAAATGTTAGCATATGGATTAAGCAGAAAATTATGTACAGTCAGAGTTGAAGCCATTCATTACCTTCTAACAACAGGTCATGTCAGGGATATATTAGGTAAGCAAACAGTTCTTGCAGTCAACTTGTTGGATGCAGGAGAAATGGGCAAAACCTGAGCAACTTTGACAAGGGCCAGACAACTGTTAAAATATTGCAAGTCCTTGAATGGTCACTAGAAGCTGGCTGCAAAAGGGAGTCAGTCCCTATAGACTTAAACATAGGCCATTGTTCTCCGGTAAATGTTATTATCCAATCCTCTGCTCTGCTTGTCACAGTCTGATAAAATGCAGTATACACGCTGTGTGTGTGTGTATAATGCATTGCGTTCAATCCTCTGTGCATGAGTCCCACCTTCATGACGGCAAAAAAAACGGAATCAATGCTTTTGCAGTAGGAATACACCGCTGCAAAATGTACAATACAACCAATAAACCCAAAATTTCATTAGCACAATATGATGTACATATTTGCTAAGTTTACACATGATGGGGTCATTTCCTACCCTCACGGTTCGGCACGGACGTGAACCGTGTATTAATTGCAAAGTTTAACCATCATTGTTTAAGCGTTTTTACTGCCGCTGTTACTTTATAATGTAATGATTCCCTAAATCTACAGTTGCAGTTAAGAGACACGTTTTGACACGCGCTTTGAGTTTTCTCGTGATTGGGGCATGTTCAATATTTATTCTTAACAAATATATTTGTTAAGAGTAGGAATAAAATCGACAACAGAATTGTTTTATTTAATCCACGAGTTTCCAGTGTCCCATGATACTTACTTTGTTATGGGTGATATTTCCAGTTTGAAGTAAACTACTGTATTTGTTCATTCATTAATTTACGATTGAAAAGCTTTGAAAAGCTTCAAACTAATAATGATGAACACAACCTGAAAACACTGGAATGTTAAACTGCCTTTAACCTCCACAATTGATGGTTGGGATTGGGAAAGTGACGTGAAGTGGCCTCGTATCACATTCCGGTGTGGTGCCCAAAAGTGATTCTCAGATAAAAAGTAATTACTGTCTGTGTCTGCAGCTGCTTTTATCTGGATACAATTATTATCCTTAATATACTGTATAGTAATTCACCTGCTCTTTAACCTAGATTATAATTAATCAATTCATGTTTACCAGTGAAAGAATGTGGGAATATAATAGTGGTGTAATGGCTCGTAGTTGATATGTGACCTGTACAGATCACTCCCCACGTTTCAGCGCGCACGTGAACCGCGGATCACAAAGTTAACCATCATTGTGTGAATCATTTTTATTTTCACTGTTATTTTTTTTATGTAGCCTATTACATCTCTAGTTGCAGAAAGAGACACATTTTGAAGTGCTGTGAAAACAAAACAAAAAAACTTCAAAGCTCGCTTTAAAAAAAAAGCAAACAGATAGGCCTACACACAAGAGGGCTGAACGCGCAAAGTGTGCTTGGAGCTAAAGCCAGCGTTTTCTGTTGTCTTTTCTCTGCCGTGCTTCGCACACTGCAAGGATTACTGTGTATTTTACCTGCCCCGCCGATATTAATCCGAAGAATGAATCAGCTTGGCGTTCATTTTGCTCAAGTGTGCTATGCTACGGGCTATGCTGAAAATCAGCATGCCTGGTTATCTTCGACTTTTAAACTCTGCCGCAACAGCACAACATTGCATATGATATTGCTTTTTAACAATTATACAAGCGCCTTTAACAGTTATACAAGCACCATTTATTTGTTAATTAACAGTTTATTATTATGATCACTAAGTAATTAATGGTTAGATCTGTATGGTCTAAGTGTTAAGTTCTATAAAGGCTGTATACAACATGAATGTAGCAGCAAACAACTATGTTCCATGTAATATATAGTATCTATATACTAAATTGCCCTGATCAGAGAATGACATCACACTCCCTCTGTGTGTGTTGTTATCCCAGCTCCCCTGTTTTGATGGCTGGTCCAGCCACCTGTGCATGTTAGTGCTATGTGGGTGTGGGCCTCACAAAGCATGCTGGTGCTTTAAGTGTGACATTTAGAGTCAGTAAGTCATGAAGAGCCACTTTAAGTAATACATAGAATGCAAAGTTATATCAGTACGGTTAAATATAAGCATACAGTCTGCTGATCCGAAAAATTATCCAATCCGTGGCACAAAACTGTGACACGATCCGAACTGTGAGTTTTGTGATCCGTTGCACCACTAGTAGTAATAGTAATGTAAATCAGCGTGGTGCAGTTCAACTGGCTAAATTTGCCAGTGGAAAGTAGGCATGGCACAATGCTTTTCACCTCACTCCCTATCTCTGTTTGCTGGGTGCTCAGGCCACATGTCTGGATGTAATTAATGCTCATGAGCGGTAGGCTTTTGAAAAAGGGATTTTTTTTGTTGATATTGGTATTGATTCCAGCAGCAGAAACACAGTTTTCATTTGTCTAATGAAATACCTTAAGAATTGGCTCCATCTTTAGCAGAGCCATCTGACACGCTGGCAGAGGTAGGACTCTGGGAAGCTTGGACCAGAGAGCAGGAGAGAGAGGGATACTGTTATTCCTTGTTAGACCAAATCACTCTCACATTCTCATCAGCATGATCGGCAAACATAATGTAATAATGACATTATGCATTCCATGAAAATCCTGCTATTCTTATGGGTTTCAGAGGTAATGGCGTGGCTTTGGTTATGCAACCAATAAAAATGGCTAACCTCCACTATTTTATTATTTTGAAAATGTAAGAATGTGAGAACATAAATTTAGCATGTGAATTAAAAATGACAAATTAGCATCTAGGTGGGTATTGGTGGAGAGCAATTGATTGGTTAAAGATGGTCTAACCATCTGCTATTGCCTGTGTTAATTATGATGCATTATAAATATGGTGCTAAATTAAATTTATGTTCAATAAACTGAAACATGCTCTGGATTGGATAATTGGATCTGAGTCTGAATCAAATGAGTTTAAGAATGTAGCAAAATCATGTGTTTAACTAAATAAATTTCAGTTATCTATAAAGTAAACCTACACAAAACCTATAGCTATTTTGAAATCTCTGGAAATAAATGAACAATACGTATGTATGTAAGGACGTATGTAAGGGCTACCAAGACATTCCTATTCGAGCTAAACTAGATGTTGTTGTGCCCTTTTTTAAGATGTGTACAGCTCCTAGCCCCCTTGCATTCTTTTAAAAAGACTGTCTGAATGTAATACGTCTAGCCTGGCTCTGCCCGATTATACTCTCAGCTCAATTTATTTAGCTGATATTACAGTCTGGAAACCCTGATCACATTAGCATTCGTACAGCCAATGCCAATCAGCTTGGGTTAGTTAGATGATGTTGAAGTCAAGCGTGTTTCTAAATGGTGGGAGAGCTAGATGAGGCGATAAAAACAATTGTAGCAACGCTGATTGTTTCAGCGCTGTCCAATAGTTTCAAAATTGACCAGAGGTCTACGCCAAGTAGGAGGAAATGACTGTTAACACTTTCAAATGGAGCGTGGCCAGACCTATTCACAAAGTGAACATGGTCTGGTTACACCAGGCTATAAAAAGTCCACAGTGCTGTCAAAATTCTAATTGCAGATTTGGATCATCGCTGCCTTAAAGGCATTGAAAAAACAGTGAAAATCCCATTTTAGCTTCACCCAACCTGCCCACTTCTCACACTAGCCATGTAGCTGCTGTCATATTAAATCAGCCGTTTAAAGTGAGAAAAACAGTTGAGGTACTCTGGATGAATCGAGGTGAAACCAAGGCACAGGCACTTCCACCGTTATCACTAACATCACAGGCCAACAGGAGCAAAATGTCAGGGAGATTAATGGCTGTCTGATGTTCCCTTTTCCCTCATACACAGTACACAGTACTGACCCTCTACCCAGATCTGTAGACGTTATTTCAATACACACACCCTTTTAAGACCGAAAATGTCAAATATGGCACTGCTCAATGCGCCCCTTTCCTCTAGACACCTTCACATATAATTCAAAAAACTCTGTCTCAATCTCTCTCAGGGTTGAATCAAATTATTCTAAAAAAATACGTAACATTTTTTTTTGCCACATGCTGTAACCTTGATTCCCATAGGAAGAGCTCCTAGTTAGTTTTGTATAAGAGAGTAAAATGTCAATTTGCGGCCAAAAAAAGGCAACTATAGATAATATAATTATCTTACTGAGCCTACAGCTTGAGTTGTATGGGCAGCAGATATTTGCTGCATTTTCCAATATTGAGCATTTTAATATCTATCTATTATACATTATGCCTACATTATAAGATAGTGATCATGTGGGTCTTTTCTCTGTTTTTTATTTTATTACATTTTCTTATTTATTTTTATAATTGATTTCATGATGGTGTGGCCAAATAATGGAGACCGGCTAGACTACAGTAGCATTCAGTAGCGAACTGACCCTGGACACTGGGCCTCCAGTGTCATCACATCGAGACAAAATGTGCCTTAAGTATGCAATCAGAACTGGTGAGCTTAAAACGGTTGCCTACGTGTAAGGATTGACTGCTATTGGAACCTCCAGGGCTGCGGCGTAGTGCGGCACACCTTCCCAGCTGCGCTTTTTTTTCCGGTGTGCGTCCGCCTCCGGTCATCGTTTGCCCAGCCGCTTCCTTTTGTGTTGATTGTTTATCGTTTGCAGCTGTGTAGGGGTATAGGTTGGGGATTGTCTGTTGCTCTTTGTCTGTTATTGTTTGCCTCTTGGCTGCCTCTGGCTGTGTGAAGCCACTTTAAACGGCAAGAGTAAAGCTTGTGAATGCAGTTCCATGTCTCGGCTTTCTCTCTCGCCCCTCCAACACGTTACAGCTATATAGTACATGTTAACCTCACACGCACGCATGCCATGTGCATAAAATACAGTACAGCCTGGTCTACATATTTGCCTAATGTACAAAATATTGTAACACTGTAATGTTTTATCAAAAAGCTAGATCTTAGGCTTAGGTTTCCACGAACACGCCAAACAAACTTGCCTGTTGCTTCGACATCAGACAGTCAACATCAGAAGAGCAACAATCTCGCCAAACAGACTAAGCATCTTAAATTATTAACGAACAACATCTAAGAAACAGTAGTTTAACGTGGGTGGTCCTTATCTCTCACCTGAATAAGAGCGCAGCGGTGCGTAATCGTTGCAGGTTTCTGGGTTTCCAACACCGGGCTGCGGGCCTGTCTTCCCCATGAGTGGCCTTAAGCTTAACCGTACCCTCGTCAAAAGCATTTGAGCATGACCAGTATCGGAAACAATTTCATATCCTTCTCTTTAGTCTGCCACATCTCAAAGAAGACAGCAGAGTGCGCAAACCATTTGTTTAATGTTGCCATGGGAACACCACTCAACTTCAGTCATCCCAATGCTCTAAAATATCCACAAATTAGGGCTGTCCCGAATACCATTTTACAGGTTACGAATACTTTATGGTATTTCCGAGTATTCAAAAACTCTTTCTCAAAAACACTATTAAAAACACTCAACTATAATTAAGAAGTATAACAGAAGTAATCTTAAATTCCTAGCTTCAGTGAGCACACATGTAAACTTAGCCATGCGCTCAAAATGGTTACTTTGATTGACACATCAATTGATCGGCGGGAACGGCTGCTGCAGGGAAAGTCCAGCGACGGAAGGATCCGGCGGGAGCGGCTGCGGCGGGGAAAGCCCAGCGGCGGAGGAGGCCGGTGGGAGCGGCTGCAGCGGGGAAAGCCTAGCGGCGGAGGAGGCCGGTGGGAGCGGCTGCAGCGGGGAAAGCCTAGCGGCGGAGGAGGCCGGCGGGAGCGGAGGAGGTGGGGAAAGCCCAGAAGCGGAGGCAGGAAGCGGCTGAGGCCCAGCGGCGGAATCAGGATGCGGCTGCGGCCGGACAAGCCCAGCGGCGGAGGGATCCGGCGGGTGCTGCTGCGGCGGAGAGCCCTGAACTAAGGCTGGCTCTGGGGCCTGAATTAAGGCTGGCTCTGGTGGTGCCGTCTTGGCCAGACGGGGCTCGGGGACAGAAGCCAAAACAAAAACGGGCTCTACGGCAGACGAAACAGATGGTGCAAGAGCCGAATCACAAACGGCCTCGGGGGGTGGTGGCACAACACAAAACGCCTCGGGGGGCGGCGGCACAACATAAAACCCCTCAGGGGGCGGCGGCCCTATCGCTGGCTGCCTGGGGTGCTGTGCTAGGTGGGAAGCTAGTGGACCCACTGCTAGCTATCTGGGGTATGGGACGTGGCTTGAGGCTAGAAGGCCCACTGCTAGCTATCTGGGGCACGGGACATAGCTTGGGGCTAGCAGGGCATGGCTGGGGGCTAGCGGCCCGATTGATCCTATTCGGATTCAGCTACATTGGCTTCCTATAAAATTCCGCATAAACTTCAAGATTCAACTCCTCACTTACAAGGCCCTCCACAATCTGGCTCCCTCCTACCTCTCTGATCTTCTCCTGCCATATACTCCCTTCCAATGTCTTCGCTCCTCCTCTACAGGACTTCTCGTCACCCCCCATTCCGCCTCTCTACCATGGGGGCTCGGGCCTTCAGCTGCTCTGCCCCCAGACTCTGGATTGCACTTCCACTGCACATTCGACATGCCACCACAGTCACCTTGTTTGCTAAACTCCTCAAAACCCACCTGTTCAAGGTTGCCTATGTCATTTGACCCTTTGATCTACTCTCACCTGATTTTTGTTTAATTTAGTTTATTTTGTATATATTTTGTTTATTTTGTATATTACTATAATATGTGTATTTCAGCCAACTGTTTTATATCTATGTATTTGAAATATAAAAATGTAAGATGTCCATGAGTCTTTAGAAAGGTGTCCAAAAAATTAAATGTACTATTATTATTATTATTATTATAAAGTGAAAAAACAAATACTCGAATCCCAATATTTAAATCGAATACATACCCAACGAACGAATACCAGAATAATCGGATATTTGGGGCCAGCCCTACCACAAATACTTTTTGATTTTCACATTTTTCCTCTATAATGAAATGTTGAAAACAAGATGAATATTTTCACCCCTTATCTCACTCGCTGGAGCTGCTCTCATCGTGGCAGATGTCATGGTGTCATGACGCATGCATGCAGCTACGGTATTTGACGTGCAGGTGTTTTACAGTGGCTTTCATTAAACAGTCACGCAATGTAGACTGGATATTCTACTCACCAAAACTATTTTTGAAAAGTATAGCCATATTCCTCTCCACAGGAAAGGTACCCGGTAACTATTAAGCTATAGCCTAGCTGTTGTTTGTGTTCAAACCGTCCAATGAGACGCACGAAAAGCTGGTCACCTTCTGCAGCAAGAACGGCAGCTTTGATGGTGGAGACCAAGGGGTTCTCCTACAAATTTCAGTGTCCAAATGTTTTGTTGTTCAGTGTCTAAAGAAGCTTCCC
>JAODTR010089028.1:0-14118 GCA_025399935.1 Amblyopsis rosae | reverse complement strand
CCAGACGGGGGCCCCGGGCTTCCTCCGGGCAGGGTAACCTCTCCTCTTAGATGATCTTTCATAGGGGTCTTCTGAACCCTGACTAACTGTTTATATTTAATGTATTTGTTTATTGGATATTTGTAGAATATTGCACCATTTATGACATCCTCTTTGCCAATACGGTAACTTTATATATAGCTTGAGCATTAGGCCTATCATTTTTGTATACTGCCTTGCTTGAGTTACTAACAAGTGGTTAGTAACTCAAGCAAGGCAGTAACATGAAACTCTTATCAGACATTTTTTTGTTGTTGGACATTTCATTACATTGGTCCATACTCACAACAAGAAGTATATATTTTTATTATTGCAGTAATGGCAATATTGGTGACAGGATGACTACATGTAACATCTTTGTCATCTTTTTTTTTCATCTTAGTGTCTTATAGCTCACTGCACATGAGCTATATCACATAGACAAGACTTGTCTATGTGTATTTCTATATAATTAACTGGTTCTTATTCATGTGTGCTGCCCAGCTGACCAGAGATTTTTAACATACAAAGCCCCTGAATTGGTGCTTTAGTTCTGTAGGCATATGAATGGTGACATCACACAGTTGAGGTCAGGGCTATAGCAAAACCAGTAAGGCTAGTCATGTTTGGATTGACAAGATTAAAAACAGCATATACTGCATGGATTTTGTCTTAAGTGCAGAAAGCAAAGCAAATAACCGAAAGCAACTTGAATGTGCATGTGACAGCTGCTTGTTTCGGTTAAAACCAATGTTGTGGCACAGAAACGTTAACCCAGTTGACAAAAAGATAAAAACACTATAGTTTGCGTTTTCTCACTGTTCTTCCTCTATTTGTCACAGCCTCTGTTTTTTCCTTCAAATTTCATCATCCTATCCTATCATTAGGCTTTATACAGAAGGCCTGAAGTCAGCTGTCTATCACAGCACACATACTTATTTTGTGGAAAACATTTATCAGGTTAAGATGACCAAAGTACTAGCAGGATGAAAGGTTGTTTACTATAAAATAAAGGTTAAATGAGTGATAATAATAATAATAATAATAATAATAGTAATATATTATTATTATTATTATTAACTAACTGTTTTTACGAGTTAGGTCTATCTTATGAAGTGAGCGAATCATGCTGCACATTTTTAGCAAGTGTATTTTCTCTATAACACAGCTAAAACTAGATCAGATTCATGATCAAGCTAACATGTCCTGTCTTGGATATATATAGTCTATATTTCTTGTGATAATAGGCAGACCCTAAGTCAAACATTCCTTGAAACACACTTAAATATATTTTATAACTCTTCATTTTCTTACCAGTAGAGATGGATTATACATTTGCTTACATAGGCTGCTGCTACATTAGAGATACTGTTATGTGTCTTGGTAATGAATTGCTGTACATTATATGTCCATAAAACCAGAGTGGATACCAAATATAGATAGAATCAGCACACTCTGTTGATTACATGTAAATGACCTTGCGTAAGAATTCATTTCCCTCAGGAAAACCATGCACAATATCACCCCTCCCCCTTTTGCTATTGTTTCTTGTGCTGCCTTTGTACAGTGTGCTGGGCTAGTTCATCTGAATCGCTATGTGATGTGTACACACCATACGCATTACATGTTCTGTTTTTAATGGAGTTTTGTATTGTTTGGCTGCAGGAGAATAATGTGTATCAGGTTATTGTATCAGTATAGGTTTATTTGACAATCAACTATCTACAATATCTGTCAGATATCTCATGCTAATGTCAGCAGTGGTTTACAAGCAATGGTCTGCTCTCTGGTTTAAATCATGTTTAAGTTACTCATATATTCAAACAATTCAATAAAGTGTAGATTTTATTTAAATTACTGTAAATATGATGTTAATATAATAAGACACACACCTATTAGCAGAGGTTTTATAAGCTAATGAGTAATGATTGCCTACTAATATTCTTTGCCAGATCTGGAGATTTCTCTGAGAATGAATTGCAAAAAGTAATCTTTCTTTACTCATCAGCACTGAGTCTTGCTTAAATTAGCCCAATACATTATTACAATTATTTATGCCTTAACCTGGTGTATGAATCACATGGACAAACTAAATATATATCAAATAGAAAAGCAGACACGCCACACTTGGAAAGAGTAGGCTGTAGTAACTGTTTAATTAATTAATACATTAATAATTAAAAACAAATTAATTAGAAATGGCGTGTAGATGGTGTATACTCTAACATTCTGCTAGAATAATAACAAGTTGCTGTCATTAGCTTACATTTACATACACCATTAATGGTGGGGTCCTCCTAAAACACAGAATTTTGCCTGCCTTTTTTGCTGTTGTTCTTGGTCTTGAGAATAAGGTGGCACAGTGGTACAGTCTTTACTGTCTTTAAAATACTGCAAGCCAATATTCTTATATTTTTGACATTCACAGGTGGAACTACATGTGCACCTTGATGGAGCAATTAGAGTTCAAACTATTCTCGACGTTGCCAAGTGAGACAATCTACCATTCATTTTATTTCTATAGTTTCTATATTTAGATATGGCTAGGACCTTAAGTATTCACCATACTGTCCCATCATTTATTCTTTGTCTAGTGAGTTATGCAAATGACTTAAGTATTTTTACATATTATTAAAAGCATTATCAACATTTATTGTAATGTCTACTAGGCGAAGAGGCATCTCACTTCCAGCCAACACCGTTGAGGAGATGACACAGATCATTATCCTCCAAAAGCCTGCCAGCCTCACAGATTTTCTAAAGAAGTTCGCTGAGTACATGCATGTCATCGCGTAAGTCAGAAGAATCTGCCACATCTTCACAGATTTGGTTACCTCATTAGCAATGGTGTTTCCTTTCTGAGCATGTCAGGTAGTATGCAGGACCAAGATATATGTGTTACGGATCACTTTGTAGTGAAGGAATGTTGTTGGAAAGTGAGGTTGAAGTTGTCAATGCGTTAAAAAAAATTTTTATCACATGGAATCGCAAAGGTTTACCTTGTTTATGAAACAAGGTAGAATTTTGCATTGCTTAAAACTTAAAGCTACAATAAGTAGGAATTGGAAACTTACATACATTTACAAATTGTTCGAATTATGAGAAACTGAGCGTGTTTGCAGATTGTAGTTTTAGATATTTAAAGTGGCTGCTAATAATATAATAGGCGCATAGCTTATGCTTTGCATACTGTATCAGTTTAGGAACTTTGATGTCAGAACTGTCCGTCAGCTGATTTCAATAGCCACCAGCCAAACAGTTTGTGCTGACAACAGTTAAATGCCTTAGTTCCTGAAAATCATTCACATTGTTCTCATTGGTTGAAGGTGGTGAAATCGTCTGATATTGATTTGATTGATTTGATTATATCAAATATTCAGGGTTCCCACTGGTCATGGAATTTCTGGAATATAATGGAATTTAAAAAAGTCTATTCCAGACATGGAAAGGGAATGTTATAATTTTTTGGGTCAAATTATGTAATATCAGAAAATTTTCATTAGCAGCATGTTTCAATTTTAGTTGCCATCAAATGTATACTGGATATGGTATTACATTTTGAGAGGGCTCAGCAAATCAAACGCATATGCACATTCTAATGAGAATAAGCTCCACATGCACATTTAAAGAAGTCACTTCCCCAAACAAAAGACACTAAATAGAAGCGTAAAGCATGCCTATGTCGGTTGACTCAGCAGGACTAATATTAAGTGATTTTAGTAAGTTTAAATACAGAAGAATTTGAAACCAGGCAACCAATATATGCCTGAGCCTTGCATTATATTTTGTTACCTGGTGCCTGGATGTTGTGTGTTTCATTTACGTAAATAAATACATAAATTCCACAAATGAATGGAGAAAAGGCACAAATTGAGATTTCCTGGGGGACTCCAGACCCCTTACATAAGGACCCCTCCTTTACAAAAACAATTTAATCACTAGTTTGAATATTTTCATGTATAGTAGGCTACATTTGCAAATATCACTTTCATTTTCCGTTTGATTTATTGTTGCCATGCTGTCTTCTCTTGTACACAGACATCGTTTTGGTGGCCTTTTTCCATTCAATGCCGTATAGTAATGGAAATTCCGATTTTTAGTAAGAGAAAGTCATGGAGAGTGGGAACCATGAACATGAGTTTAAATTACCTTCTTGGTCCATCGCCATAACTTACCTTCTTAGTCCATCGCCTTAACTTACCTTCTTAGTGTATTGCCTTAACTTACCTTCTTAGTGTATTGCCTTAACAGCTTCTTAGTCCATTGCCTTAAACCACCTCTTAGTCCATCGCCTTAACTTACCTTCTTGGTCCATCACCTTAACTTCCCTTCTTAGTGTATTGCCTTAACTTACCTTCTTAGTGTATTGCCTTAACTTAGCTTCTTAGTCCATTGCCTTAAACTACCTCTTAGTCCATCGCCTTAACTTACCTTCTTAGACCATCGCCTTAATCGCCTTAACCTACCTTCTTAGTATTGAGCATGCCAAAGAGTGCTCTCAGTGGGCTAATATAGATTATCCTACACCCCGGCAGTCAAATCGAGTTTACCATTCACATATATTTCAATACAATTCAATTCACCAATTAAAATTGATGTGGCCTCAGAGGCAGCTTATTTAAATAACAACAAAACTTTGAACTTTGAACTTTAAATGCTAGACTTGCAGAAAATGGGCACCTCACCACTGACTTCATATATTGCCTAAGCAACCAAACTAGAAAGAGAGCACTTGAGTGGTTTGGAAATCTTATACTTAAAGTTGCCAAATTCTCCTCCAGCAACAATAGGGGAACAAAGTACGGCCTTTTAGACTCACTGGCTTACGTTGCCAAAAATCTTGATATGTATAGACTTGACAGCAGGCAGCAGTTGTGCTGAATAGATCATTCTTTATTGCATCTCCTAAAAACACTTTATATTGAATATTACTTGAACACCACAGGGAACATGCTGGTGTAGTTTGGTTCATGCAGGACTCTCTGTAGTCAGGGCTAGGTGGGCACTGTGTAGGGTGAATATTCATGGGAGCCAGGGAACAACAGCCATTCAGGCCTATGTGATGAGCATTCACCTCCAGTGTAAATGCTGGAAGCAGCATTATTCTAGCTCATGTGTGTGGGACAGACTGTGTTTTCTTAAACATGGGAATGGATCAGTGTTTTAAACTAAATGTATTTTTATGTGCTATATTCAATATTATTAACACAAGATACCAAGTGTATTATTAGTGTATTATTAAGTATGGTTGTTCTCATCCCTTCTTCATTTGAGCCAAGAGGCTGCAGTGTTTATTCCGTGTGTGTTTGGTTACATTGTCAGTGGAGACAGAGAGGCCATCAAGAGGATAGCCTATGAGCTTGTGGAGGACAAAGCCAAGGAAGGAGTGATTTATGTTGAGGTCAGATACAGCCCGCACTACCTGGCAAACACCCAAGTTGAACCCATTCCATGGGACCAGAAGGAGTAAGTCTATTCCACAATGCTTCAGGTTTTATACAAATATAAATGTTCACTTCGTACAGTGCCGGCTACTCTGGTCATGAAATGCAGCTGCTAAGATATCAGGCTTCAGGCTTGTTACATATATTATGCTCTGATGTTTTGTAATCAGCAATTAAAAGCCAAAATTTGTCTATATAAAAAGTTGAGTGATTGTTGGTTATTGCCATGGCTGAACGTCTTTCTCTGTGTGTTTTCTGCCACCAGGGGTGACGTGAGCCCAGATGACGTGGTGTCGCTGGTCAACCAGGGCCTGAGCGAGGGGGTGCAGGCCTTCAATATCAAAGCCAGGTCCATTCTATGCTGCATGCGCCACATGCCAAGTAATGAACTGTTGACGCTCCCCTTTGGCTGCCTTGCCAGATAAGACTGCCATCAACACGCCTCAGTGGCTCTTAGTTAGATAAGCAGGGGTGAAAAGACTCACAACGCTCCCTTCCCTCAGCTAGCCATGTAGACATGCCTTCAACATATTTTACAGTTGCATCATTTCACAGACACATTTTTATTTCAAAGACACTGAAACATTAGTACAATTGTATTACAAGAATATTAAACATATAGTAGGAACATGGGTATGTTATGAAACACATAATGCACCATTTAATCATTCACACAGTATGAATTATTAGACAACAAATTGCTGGCCGATTTCAGATGTCACATGGACATAAGAAACCTCCTGATTGATCATAAGCAATAGTATTAAAGGCTGTGGCTGATAATAATAGCATCAGAGAGAAAAGGTACTCACCATGTAATTGGTGTACCCATGCACTTATACTTCCCCAGTCATAATAACACATTTGACCAGCTGTCCATTGGCTGGAAATCATTGTTTTTTTCCATCTCTTGATCATCAGTAGTCAGTCTCAGGTGCTATTGTATCAAACCGTGTTTTACAGTTGGATTCTTGTACATTAATATTTAAATGTTAGGCTCCGATATTGTTTTAGTATTCAACAGTATTCATATTAACCCTGCTATCGTCTTGACCCAGGCTCTAACTTATATCATAACTCAACTAAACATTGGAATACAAATGTGAAGTTTGGCACAAAGTAAGAGCTGTAGGTGTAGAATAAAACCGAACAGTCATAAACAACATCAGCTGTTTTCTTAGCTATCTAGCCCCCTAAATAACCCATGCACATATAGGTCAAATTGTCATACACATACCTAAAATACAAATATATGGATTTCTATTCACATACACAGGTGTAAAATCTGGTGACGTGTCAAAAGTGGTTTTGATGTTATCTGTCTATTTTAAGCAGTAAGCGTAGCCTACTTATTTAACTGATTGACAACACCAAACAGCAAGACTTGTGTCATTATGTTTCTCAACAAATTCCCCAGAAAACATCTGACTTGTATTCCTCCTACTCATAAATACATTATTTATGAGTCAGAGGAAGTAATAGTTCAATTTGTGAAACTCAGGAATTATACAAAGCTGCTCATACCTGCTCATACCGTCTAAGGCAATCTCAGGTCATAGTAGAAGACAATAGGGATTTTTTTTATTTCCCAAATGTATTTGTATTGCCCTGGAAAAGAATATGTTCACCTGCAACAATCCAAGGAAGCTTATATTTTGAACAGAAGGACATGTACACACACATGACCTCCAGTAATATGCCTAGTTGTATCATTTACACCAAGATAGGCATATTTGTGTTCAGAACACTGATCAGAAGACACTGCCCTTATAGTTAGCAGTAAATGCCAGCGACACAAGCAAGCGTGATTCCTAACCAGATTGCATTAATTAATTCATAGCCTACAAAGAGTATTCTGGTCTGGCACTTTGCCTGTTTGTTTGCACCAATGGGAAGTGTGTGTGTTTCGATGGCTGCCTTGTAATAAGCTTGTGTTCAATTGTACAGGCTGGTCCATGGAAATAGTGGAGCTTTGTAAGAAGTATCGCCATGACGGTGTGGTGGCCATTGACTTGGCAGGTGATGAGTCTCTAAATTGTGAAGCACATTCTGGCCACATAATTGCTTATGAGGTAAGTTTACAGCATGTAACTCAATAAAACGCTAAGTATTGCATTGTATTTGAATTGTGCCTTTAGAGCCCAGGAATGATATGTTGTGTGTAAAACAAAAGTCGCAAAAATTGCAGTTGGTTGGTAAGGGCTATTACAATGCAAATCCTGCACAGTACACAGTATGTTCTTAGGAGGCTGGGTTCAAAATCTCTAGAAGGCGTTGTCTGTTTCACTAATATAAAAGCCAGATGTTGTCCTGGCTGTCTTGATGGTGTGACTGATTCTGTTGAAAGGAAGCAGTACGTTGTGGGATCCACAGAACAGTGCATGCAGGAGAAGTGGGTCCACCCTCTGTGGTGAAAGAGGTAAGCCCTTTGCCGTTAATCAACATGGACAAGCAGAATGAAGCAACCATCTCAACTGTTCTGTATTATACACTCATTTTAACAAACTATGCCACATGGTAGGCCTACTGTACAGTGAGCTCCAATATTAGATGCTAAAGGTATCATAAACAATATATACACTTTTACAAATGCAATAGTCGATGCTCTCCCTGTCCAGTATCAAATTTCATCTGCAAGTCGATGGCCACATTCTGAAGAAGCCATCCTTCAAACATGACAACTCAGCAAATGTTTCTCCACAAATAGATTTCTGGTTTCTCTGATATATACAAGCGAGAGGATTTTGGCTTTTGTCCTTTTGAATCTATCTCACAATCCCTATGATGTGTGCATGTATGTCAGGCTGTTGAGGTTCTGAAAGCAGAACGGGTTGGACATGGCTACAGAATCCTGGAGGACCAATGTTTGTACAAAAAACTCCTGGCCCAAAACATGCACTTTGAGGTAAGCAATCACACAAAACCGCTATTAACACCAGTCTTGCCACTAATGACATTTTTTTAATTATCATGTTGTTGTCAAATTTGTAATGCCTTACAATAAAGCTCCAAGCGATTTGTGCTATTTATTGCATGTGTTGCACCTTGTCCATAGCAGGGTGTGGACACTGAGAAATGTATTATATGGTACAGTAGCTAACAGCAATAAAGTTAGTTGACGACCTGGTTAACCTATTACTTACTGTACGACAGAGACCCCTAGTGGAGATATGTTGTGTATCTATTCCTAGAATAGATACATATATACCGAAGATAACATGGCCTTAATAGAGAAATTGTTGTACACCTGCGTTTTCAGGTGTGTCCCATATCCAGTAAATTTACTGGTTCTTGTGACCCAGATTTTACCAAGCACCCTGTTATCAGGTGAGCTCTTATATACACAGTACTGTACATAATGGTCTCCTAATATGATTGTGAATAATTTTTTGCCTTTATATTGTATATTTAATTGGTTTGTAATGCATTGTTGACATATGAAGGTTCATGGAAGATAAGGCTAACTATTCCCTGAACACCGACGACCCATTAATCTTCAACTCTACTCTTCACCATGATTACTGGACAGCAGAGAAATACATGGGCTTCACTGAAGAGGAATTCAAACGACTGGTGAGCCTAAGAATTTCAACTGGCAACATCCCCCATCAGAAAACAGCTTGATGTCAATGTTAGAGTTTAGCTATCGTGTGCTGTATGAATGACTTCTTCTAATACATTTTTATTGAAACCAATTTGAATTAATACTCAAGCACATTAAACAATCATTAGTAAGTGAAATTGATTAGCATACTGTACATTCAGTACCAGGAAGAGGCCTAATTTATAAATCTGAGGATGATATACTGTTGAACTTTAGTCCATGACACTACTGCTATATAAATTGCCTATCTTGAGTGTTGGGAATAATAGTCCATTCAACATACATTATATGAGCATAATGGCGGTTCACTGATATGCCATGGTGCAACCCATGTAGATATGCTACAGTATGAGGTTAACTAACTGAATGACTTCATGTTTTGCAGAACATTAGCTCAGCCCAGTCCTGCTTTTTGCCTGAAAAGGAGAAAAAGCATCTCCTCAACAAGCTGTATGAGGCATATGGGATGATAGAGAAGACATCCTTTTAATGAACGCACTGAACAAAGTAGTGGGACAGAGCAGTTAAGAGTGGCAATTTTAGCAAACCCATAAGCTAACCTGTGACTTTGCACTCATACTGCTAATATCTATTAATTATATAGTAGCCATAAATTGTGTTGTCAGTAATTCATATGACCTACTTATTACTATCTTTGTTTACTGCACCACATAAAGATATTTCAACCTTACCTTACTTGTTTGCAAAGTATCGGGGAAATGGTTAAAGTAGGATTTCATATCATTATTGTATAAATACCAATGAACCTGTGATGCAGTAACATTCTGCATCATTCATAGAAATGCACAATTCTAACATTTTAGTAGTTGGTACTGTTATTCACCGTCACAATTAAATCAATTTCCATGTCCTGTTGGATAGGACAGCTCAAATTAAAATGCTGCCTTTTAGAAAAACTTGTATTGTGCCTATTGACCAAACCAATGCACTGTGACTTTTCAATGGGGACATGACAGAATCTATGCCATTTTGAGAACATATTTCTGAGATGTTTGTCTCCCCAACCAAAACACAATGCAGGACACATCAGGTAACATTAAGCTAAACACCAAATGTTGTACTTCTGCCATTCAGCACTAGGTGGCAAACTATTATGTAAAACATGTCTTTCAGAATGGCCATCATAGTAGCCATTCTGTAAATGCATACCTTTTTTTTAAATTTTTTTTATGGAATTTACTGAATGTAACAAAACGTCCACTTCATACTGTGGCATGAAACATGTATGACTGCAACAATAAAAGAATGTTAAACATTTGTAGTCCTGAATATATTAAGATACAAGAACATAACTAAAAAAGGTAGGAAAATTACTTTGCAATTCATTCTTAAAACTATAACGCTACTGCCCTAAAGACCAGAGAACATAGCTTTTCATGTACTGTACTTAGCACAAGCCAGGCAGAGATTACATTTAAAAAAATGCTATAGGTCTATAAAGCTTTGCGCATTAAAAGAAAATGCATAGTCATCCCCTGCTTCTTTATTGGAAATGGAGATTAATGGGAACAATGAGTACATCCTAGGTGGGAATGTAAACATTGGCTTCCTGTAGCAACCCTAATATTCACAAAGTTGCATTCAACAATATTTATGGCTCAGGAAGCACTCAGCTGTATACAGTCATCAATCATGCCTGGCTTACACCCACCAACATTATTACTGTTTGTATACCGGATACTAAGCAGGTGTTGTTACAGCACAAAAAGAAAGCTGGAAGATGTTATACCCATTGGGAATCCTTGGGCATAACATTACGTGTTTAACAAGCAAAGACAAATGTCAGGAAATTCATTTTTAGTTTTATTATGGAAAGAAAATTCCTATTACAAAGACGGCACTGAATATTTTGCAATAAATATGACCTCAGTACAGTACATTATAGCTGCAACTATGTTTATGGAAAAAGAAAACTATGTGATGAAAAGATACATACAAGATGGTTACAAGCACAAATACGTTAAAGCAAAGGCTTGCACAATAATCATGACAGGAACACGCTCCTCACCGGCCCATATTACGTTCGAGTGGTGCATGTTGAGAACGCCATTACAAATGTGTATTATTCAGCAAAGGTCAAGAGTCCAGAGTCAGAAGTCTGACTTACTGTGCTTTCTCTCCAGTGTCGGGAATGCAGATCAGCATTGCTGGGATCAGATCTACTCTAAACCTCTCCTCTGCTGTATGCTATCAGAGCTAACAAAGAGAAGCGTGCATTTGGGTCAGCCAAACTCCTATAGCGCATGACGGTGAGAGAAATGTGGTAAGTCCAAACTGGACAACCAAAAGTCCATTCTCTCCTCCACCGCCCCACCCCCCACCCCTTGACACCTCTCCCTCTTCGCTTCCCTAGAGGAAGGTTTAGGACTCTGGGGCGCTTCCCTGGGTGTCTTGGCCGGTGGAGCCCTCTCCGTCAGGGGCTGGCGAGCCCCCAGCGTTTCCTTCTGGAAATGAGGAAAAAAGGGGGGAACTCGTTAAGTGTACCACGCGCACACACAAAAACCAACGTTAATGTTACATAACCAGCCATTGAATCATTTGGCATTCCTTGTGGGAGGCAACAAACACTCAAATGAGTGACTACACATTACACAACAATGACTGCACATTCTATCTCTCTGTAAAACCAGTGTGGTGGTGAGACGTTATTTCATGGGAAAACTCATTTGTTTCGATATCAAGGAAATCTAAAAGCTGAACAATCACTGATTGGTCATGGTAGGAAGTATGGTCACACCCCTGCTGTTCTGACAACTCAGAGGAAACAACTTGGTGATGTGTATTGTGAAATGAACAGAACCAGCCAGGTTTATCTATCATAGTGCTGTGTTGTTAACAACTCATTTAACAAAGAATCCACAAATCTAAACGCATGCTCACACAGAACGTCTGGCATGATAATTACAGGTCTGCATGGCTGAAGAACATCCCTGCTCATAATGTGCCATCATCACGTGTTAAGAATTTAGTGTGTTAATTATGTTATTATATTACTGCCGTTATTATAATATATCAGTGTGGTTCGGACCTTAAATAAAGAGGCACGGCTTGGGAAACGTTTACGTTACGTTTTGAAACACGAGACCGGGGGCTGACGGGATGGGTAGAGACCGTTACTAGCTAGGGATGTGCGCGGTTAGTCGGTTAAACGCTGGGATCATTGCTAGTCGGTTAAACGTATTATTTTACTGTATTATTTATTTTTTGAAAGTAGTGGCTCAGTCAGTCTCTCCTGCCTCAGCCTGCATGTGAAACACGCTGCGAGTGGAGTTGGTAGCGCTTGATTTTCCATGTGTTCCTGGTTCCTAGTAGCGAGGACCACTCTAAACATGCAAACTTTGATGTTGCCACTAGCTCCGCTCACAGAAGACAACTCGAGTTTAAATTTGCAGTGCAGCGTCATGCCTTATCCAAACGAATCTGGATTCACTCTCTCTGCTTTTGATTTAACCTTAACAGTACAACTGCAGTCCGTCGGGTTGCTGACTGTTTGTTGACTTTTTAATCAGGTTAGCCTAAATAGCATTTTGTTGGCTAATTAGCTTATCGTAGCTAGTTTAGCTTTTCAGCACAGCCAATGCAGTATACAGATATCATACAGAATCAATATAAAGTGTTTCATAACGCTCTCATCCCGCTGCCTGTGAATAACGGAGATGTATTGGTACCGTACTCTGCCGCTGTTGTGCCGTAGGCTACTGTAACTGCTCATCTTCCGAAGATGAAGCAGTCGGATTACTATTTTTTAAGAAAGTGAAAGCTAAAAACGTGATCTCCACCCACTGAGACAAAACAGAAGGTAGGCAGAGACCGCCAATATGTACACATGCTGCCTGATTGTAATACATTTGGATGGTTTAAATGTAAAAATTCGTATAACAGACGGCGAAATTAGTCGCTAGAAACATTATTACATTATTATTATTATGAGCCTAGCAGTGCTGGTAAAAGGCATGAGGTGCCAAACCAACATCACACTGGTGTAACTCTAATGCTGGTGCCAACCATAAGGAGACAATTGGGTACAGGCATTACAGACAGACACACACACACACACACACACACCGGGCCACAGCTGGGCCTGACCTGCAGCTTGTAGATCCATCTGGGCCATGTCTTTGGTGAGATCGCTGGTGCTGGCCACCACCGCTCCCTCCCCCGAGATGTCCGGCACGGCGTTCCTGCGGCCGGTGCGATCGCAGTTGATGAAGTCCGAGTACGACGTCTCCACGTCCATCATCTGCCCATGACCCGCCCGCTCATTACACCTGGGAAGGGAGGGGGACAAGAGGCAAATTAATTAATTTAACGTCTTCCAGGGCCCGTTGGAAGGCAGAGAGAGAGAGAGAGAGAGAGAAAGAGACAGAGAGACTCGCTTAGCGCAGGACACTTGGCAACAGATGCTGTGCCGTCAACAAGACACACCAAAGGGATAGACAGCAGACTTCAGGCCTTCTGTGACCCCTGTAAAAAGCCTATTGTTGAGTGAATTCAGAAATGAAGAGCAGTGGAGCCCTCTATAATTGCCAGTGCTATTTCTGCACAGTGACTAATGGTTCGCTGACATCTGTGCCAATTGGCCGGCCTAATTACAAGAGAAAAACTAAAAGCTGCTTCCAATCTCCAGGGGTCTCTCTTAAGTTAGCTCCCATCCCTCTACTAGCTTTAACCTGTCTGTCTGTCTGTCTGTCTGTCTGTCTGCCTGCCTGCCTGCCTGCCTGCCAGATATGTGCACTGCAAGGATTTATAAAGGAGAGACTGGGAAGGAAAATGATAAAGAAGGAGAAGCAAACAAAATGGACAAGGAGTGAGGGGAAGCCCGACCGCCAAAGAGCGTATTGAGATTCCATTAGCAATTTATCCCTGCTGAGTTTCCTGTTCTCAGTCCATATTTAACTGGGTCATGGATAGGGTTGGGTATCGTTTGAATTTAATCTATTCCGGTTCCGATTCAGATTCTGCTTATCGATTCCGGTTCTTTTCGATTCCCAGTTTCGATTCCATTATTTTTGGAAGAAGAAATACAACATA
>JAODTR010089027.1:25000-36170 GCA_025399935.1 Amblyopsis rosae | reverse complement strand
CACACACACACACACACACACACACACACACACACACACACACACACACACACACACACACACACACACATAATCAGTCCCTTGGTTCAAGTTCCACCAAAAAAAAACACAACAATGCATAAAACCTTCAGTACAAAAGGCAGCATTAAATCCACACAAACATAGCCACCTCTTCTATAAATACACACGCATACATACACACACACACATTTTAAGCAGCAAGAACATTGGCAGAGCATTGTCACTGCCGGGAAAGCCTTGGCTGCCTGCTGCCCAGCACTAGAGAAAGGACGCTCTGATTCGCGCTGACATGTAATGCGTCTCCGGGTTACACACGGTACTGGTAAGCAAACACATCAGTCAGACTTGGAGTGCAGTCAAAGGTACCTCAGGCCCTGGAGGGTTTTGCATTTATGTTGCAGTAGTCACAACTCAGTCCCTAAGTTGCTCATAAAGCTGTCCTGTCAGTTAGGATGGGTTATGCTCCACTATCGTGGTGTGGATGATCTTCTATCGTTACGTGATTTATATATGCTGCATTACCTAACATTTCCACATTCTACAAATCTTTAAATAATCATGTTATATGAAAAGGGTGATTCAACTTCAAACCTCAGGCCATAACAGCTTTCATTACTACCTCCCACAGCTGTTTACAACCATTTCCACCATTTTTTCCTTTTGTGTTTGTTAATAATGGAATGCTCTTAGAGGTTCTGCCTCTTTTGATGGACCAACCAGCATCATTAAAGCAGTAGCTGCACATTATCTCACCTTGGTGTGAAATTAGCACATGGTCCATCAAGGTATTCACTAAAGGCTAGTACAAGAGCTAGGCTAGCTTATAAATGTAATAATGCTGGGATGGCTATACTTTTCAACTACGTTTCTGGACCGAAAGGTGCTGCAAAACACCTGCACATCATACATGTATACTGTGGCTGCATGCATGCGTAAGAATGAAGACATTCAGACTTAGATTGTATAAGAGGCAATTGCTCTAAGCCAACAGGGAAGATCAACTTCCCATACAATTTAATGAAACTAAAGTATATATTATGACAACAATGCTATTTAATTATTACTAAATGTACAGCATCTAAACTATATCCCTTATAAATATCTCCTTAGAATCCCTATTGTGAGATTATACATTATTATAACCATATGTTCTTTTGTTCTTTTCATATTTGTTCTTGTGTTTTCAGTATATGAGATATGTGTGTCGGACATTAGTAAGGTTAAATGTCATTCTTGATAATCTCCTCCTGTCCATAGAGGGCGATGTAGAACAAAAATTATATATATATATATATATATCAGACACGAGGGGTTATAGGTTAGAAGAGTGAAGGATAAGCCACTTCCCAACCGGAAGAGGAAACCAGACCTTGAGACACACTCAAGGACATGGGTATGCTTATGTGCCGATGAAATACACCAATAGGAGCGGACGATCACACGGCTATATAAGCAGACACAGCGATTAGTCTCTCTTCCAGCTATATCCATAAGTATTCTGCTTAAGCACGGCAGACTGAGTGATTATGGTACTGACACAATACTGCAAAGAAGCCTTCACAGATAGAGACTTCACTCCACTACGTCACCCATGTTATAGCTTAGCATTACATTGTTAACTGTTTAGCAGCACTAAAATAGGCTACTCATATTGCCAGACCAAATATCAATGATCTGTATTGGAAATACTACACAAGGTGACACTATACTGTATCTTTCTGCTTTGTCATTGACTACACTACATTTACCCTCTGAAATATGTAAATAAAGTTCTCTTCAATGCAACTCATCATTCATCATTCTATCGCCAAAGTGTTTCTGAATTTGGCTAATTTTCCCCCAAACGCACCTATTGTGAATTTTGTTGGTTCTCACTGTTCACGTAAAGGAGGGTGGATGTTGATCCGGGACAGGCAGTGAAGAATGGCTCTTGCATATGACTCAGTTCCCTTTGTTCATACCAAACAGTTGAGAGGAATCGGATCACTTGAGACTATATTACCACAAGCACAGTAAGTTGGTTGACTTGGGTTATGGTGAGTGCACACAGACCAAATACACAAGAGTGAAAGCTGTGATGTACTGTAAGAATGAAGAGGTTTTACAGAATATGCAGAATATGCAAGTCCATAAAATGCATAAAATGGCACCCATAACTCGATATTGACCAAATATGGAGGTTTGGAAATGTGCGCCATACGTCCACAATATAGTGCATTATTGCATGATGTCTGTATTTGATGAGATTCATGGGCACACTCATTAGCAGTATGTACATGGCACTTTAAAAAGGCCCATATCAGGATCCAAACATGTTCAAATGTCTGAAGAACAGTTTTTCTGGTATTTATGCTATTAATTAGCAATTCATCTGAATGTCAATAGTGTGTTGTTATCCAGGTGAGACGCTGCTGTCATTATTCTAACAGAAATATGGTTGCTGATAATTGGTGTATGACCTATTCTGCTATTGACAAATTTACTAAATTTAAATTGATAAATGCTGTAATGGTATCTTACAGTATTGTGTTTCATTATACTGTACAGTAGGTTACTGTATATTGGTGACATAGAAGCAACTTTTATTTTCTTTTCTGCAGAACAGGAATGCAATTTCAGCCTCCCCCTATATCAGACATCCTTGCAGACAGCTGAGAAGACTGTACTAAATTGTGAAAATTAAAAATTTAACTAATCACATTTTATGGAGCGACATAACTGGAGTGTTCAACTTGACTGCTTCTAGAAAGGCAGTAAAATAAAGACTTTTTCCTACTATGACTCATGAGAGCGTGTTCTTTCACAGCCAAAAAACACAGTTCCTTCCTGTAACTTCCAGACCTCCTGTGGCCTGATTAAGAGAAAGCCTGAAGGTTCCCTATTAGCATGCATGCTAATTGTATGGTTTTAGACCATGTTTTTAACACAAGTGAATTTGAAAGAACAAAAATATGGCTAGGCTGTTTAGATTTCATCTCTCAAGAAAATGGGTCCTGAAGCTTTATCTTTGTTGGCATGGAATATGTGAAAATAAACTGCTAGATGAATTTAAAATAGTTTAGATAGCTACTGTAGTTATGTTCAAAGACATAAATAATAAACTATCACAACAAAACAATTGGCGATTGCAGATTCTAGCCCATCTGATTGTCTGGCAGAGTGCCTGCAGCTTTATCAACAATGCAAAGGAGCATTATATACATTATACACTGCCAGTGGCACAGGAGTGATTTTTAGGTGGGGGGAATGAAAGTGTGAGGAAAAATTTATTTTAAGCCTGTACAACTATGCTTTTAGTTATTAAAACCAAATATGACGCCAGAGTGAAATCTGTCCTAGCCGGGACTTGAAGCCTGCTCCCCCGCGCAAAAGAGAAACACATTAGAAGGTCGCCACCAGAAATGCATTTAGGGTACAGCATAGCATATTGAAGTATTTGAGAGTAAGATTTACATTATTTATGGCTGCAGCACAACTGTCTTGACATCGTTGCACATGGTTATGACATAGACTAGGCTCTACACTGGTCAAAATTCCAACATGATCACTGGCCATTATATATCTCCCTATTAAAAAAAGTACTGTATTGTACTGTAAAGTTTCGTGTTGTGCTATTATGAGATCCAGATTGATGTGACTGGGGGGGGATGTATCCCACCTGTCCACCCCCCCTACTGCGCCTCTGGCAGGAAAGTATGTGCACCCTTTGGAATTACCTGGATTTCTGTAGACAAACACAATCTGCTTAATGATGCTCTGTGCCGTAAAATATTTTAATATAACACTAATATAGCAGCAACAACTATTTTCTATATAAATATATAGTGGAGTAATTGCATCCTGAACAGATAATTAAATCACACTCCTCTGTGTGTTGTATTCCAACTTGTGCATATTAGTGCATGTGTGTGTGTGTCTGTGTGTGTTTATTTTTTTTGCTTTGTGCTTAATGTGACATCTAGTTGTTGAAAGTCACACAGTACAGTGTATAACAAACAGTATTTAATGTAAGCTAATAACACTTTTTATGAGAATGTTTTTTTATTTAGAGATACCCACATACATAAATTACGTACATATACCGTACAGAGGGTACAGCTGTTGAATAATTTCACGCTGAGGGTAAATTGAGTTAGAAGGTTTGTGTAAGAGTTGTTTTAGAGATATAAGGCAAATATCATTCTGCTTCATTTATATATAATCAAAATCATTTTACTCTCTTACTTGGCCCAGTACTCATCATCTTGTAGTCCAGTGATTCCATTATGCAAACTACAATGATTAGCATAGCAGCCAGAAAATTAGGTATCAAATTAGCGCAATGAGCTGGTGTAGTGTTTGGAACAAATACTGTTGCGTTCATTTGGCTAATAATGCTACATGATTGGACACTCACTGAGTATTGAAGAGACATCTTGTGAAGGCTTGTTTTGTCTCTTCTTCCTTCTCTCATTCCTGCATCATAAAGTGTGACATTTTTTTTAATGCTACAATTGACAGACCACTCTTAACAGATGCCACAGGAGTCCCAGGTCCGAGGAAGTGACAGACGCCGTGCGCTTTCCTATTCATGCATATGCATTGGCAGGTCGAGGAGAAATTGGGTGCGTCGCAGGAAAGAATATGGGAAGAGGTTTACTGTGGGATGAATATCCTGCCATGATTCGAAACTGAAAATATAAGTTTCAAAAGGTTGTTACTTAAGAGTATGAAACATTGGAATCTAGTTTAAAAAATGTGCATGCCTGAAAACAAAATTCCAATCTCTGAAAACACTACTTTGTATTTGAGTGTTCTTTCTGCACAACCGTAGTGCTCGATTTACGGTGTTACGACAAAACATTTTCAGAGTTTCAAACTTGGCACTGTTCTCCCGGCACATTTGCTTGTTTTCATGGTTTGAAACCTTGTAAATGTTGTTCTTAAAAAACGGGCGCGTATGCTCGCAAAAACTTTTTGAAACGTTGAAACTTGCAGTTCGAAAGGTTGAATCTTTTCTTTGACGGCAGCGTAAGAGTGGGAACCTGTGCGTTCCTCAGCAAACCTTTCTGCAATATTCTTTCGGTACTAAGCGGGTCTTTTGGACCCAAACGAGTATGGGTCCGTTAAAAGAAAAACCATGGTACTTTTCGGGTACGGGTCTGTTTGACGTCAGGTCCACTCAGAACAGATATATGGGTTTTTAATTTATGCAAATCGGGTCGAGTGAAAAATGCTTTGGTTATTTTCGGATAGGGTCCAATTCGTTGGACCCGTGAAGACCTCTACACCCAGGTCCAGGGGTGTGATTATTGCCGGCACCCTGCAACGTCGGCAGCCCTTCCCCTCCCCTGTCTTCACACCTGTTTTGTGTTGAGTTAATCAGCCTGTGTGCTTATATTGAGTTGCTGTTCTTTCCCCCTTGCGGGTTATTGTTTGAGCTGTGTGTTTATAGTTTTCGATTAAACTCATGTTACCATTTCCCCACTGCCTTTTGTGTCGTGTGTGAAGCATTACACTATGGCAGCCATCTTGATTCCAACCAGCTGAAGATGTTTTTGAAAACTTCCATTTGATGTTATCACATGAGATAGGGCTTCTTATTTCTTCTTGGCCATAGCAATATCCTTGTTCTCCCAAAATAACACCTTCCTTACTATTACAAATAATTCCCACTTGTAGAAACCAGAGGGGAGAAAGAAATTGTCTGGCAGAGAAAAAAAAACTAAAACAGATGGGAGATCTCTCATCCACTTTTGGGATAAACATAATTGATTAATCATTCAACATTTCTAAAGTGACTGAAATTGAGAGGATGCAGTCTGTGAAAGCATTTTGTCATCCAAGGTACCCTGCGACTCTTACACTAATTCATTTTCAGTTGTCACATTTTGTCACTTTTCTAAAATGATGGAGACGTTGATTTGCAGAAAGAAAATAATTCTGCCGTTAAAGCGTTGCAGTCCTAAAGCACAGCGTGATGAAGGGCAGATATTTCACTGACCCTAATTAGGCAGAGATATGGCCCCAGCCTATAGAGTGACTTGGCACAACATAACTTTTCAGCTGGAGCGCATGTCTGGAGCACATCCGTCCTCTGTCAAGGACAAGGACAGAAACCTAAGGGACAAAATTGATCACAGCACTCCTCCGTCCTGATTTAATTTTTGTCTCACCCCCCCTCCCCTCTTAACCTTCTCCCACTATCTTTCCCCCCCCCCCCGTCCTTATCTCTGGCCCGCTCCCTCGTGTGCATTCATGTGCTGTTGCACGCACAGTGTTTATGGCCCTGGATGCGCATGTAAATATCTGATGTGTCCCAGCTGCTGTATCTTCCTGGCCTATCACTCAGGGTGTGCTCTGTCATCCTGCAGCGCTCTGCTTTATGGAGGCAGCTCAACCGCACAGGTCACTAGTGTACGTTCACACACACACACACACACATACACACGTGCGCACGTACACACACACTGGCAATGAAAATAAACCTGCCTCATCCAGCCTCAACAGCTGACAACTGCTTGTGTGTGTAATAGATGCTCCGGGGCGTGTGTGTGCACGCAGGTATGCATGCGTATGTGTCCGCTTCTGTGGATGCGGGAATAGCTGTGTCTTTCTTGCAACATATGCTCTGTGTGCGCACGTGTGTGAGCGACTGCGCGCGCGCGTGTGCAAGGCTATGATGAGTTATAGCCACACAGATGTGTGTGTACGTGTGCGTGCGTGTGTGTGTGTGTGTGCGTTACAGACACCCAGGGCTGGCCAGGCAGGTGGAGTTGAGGTTAAGCCAGATGGGTGTTAAATCACCCGTTTTCTGTGCTGCTCCAGACATCAATATCATAGGAGGAGCGGAGACGTTACCTCGGAGTTCGGTGCTCGTTTGCTTCTGGCTCCTCATCCCTCGCTCTCATATAACTTCATCTCTGACAGCTTTTCATTTCTGTTATTCTCTGTGTGAGACTAGCCACTCTGCTGCACACTGTCTTTCTCTCGCTGGCTTAACTCGCCCCTCTCTTTAATGTATCCGTCTTTCTCTCTCTCTCTCTCTCTCTCTCTCTCTCTCTCTCTCTCTCTCTCTCTCTCTCGCTCTCTCTCTCACTCTCTCTCTTTCTGTTTGCTTCTGTATTTCCACTCCTGATTGTCTTTTGGCTTAGGCCAGTGGTTCTGTGGTTCTAGCCTAAGCAAGCATCCTGAAGCAGAATCCTTAACGGTAGGGTTAGTCATTCTTAAGATTGCTTGCTAACTTCAAGCCCAAATCAAAACAAACTTCTTCAAAAGCTCTGCCCCACACATTGATTGCAAAGCCTATTTTTGTTAAGGTTCCCCTTTACGTAACCAGGGCTGTCTACCGGATTATATTTTAAGCATGCACATTAAGAACAGTAAGATAGCAGAATGCAAAGAGATCTTTGCTGAATTTTACAAATTGTGTATTAGCTTACACTTAGCTTACAATAACTGACTACCTGACCGCTACTGTACCTGCTTCTTAAGGCCCCATGTCGACATTTCATTTCATAGTGCGCTTTTCAGAAAGGCGCTGGTGTCATCACTGCAACTTTTTTCAGGCAACCAGTCAGATGGGGAAGGACTTGTCATGACCGTGGTAACCAAAAAAACTAGTAGGCTAATGTCAAGTCAGGAGGAGAAACTACTTTTGGCCATAGCCTATTTGTCTAACGTGATGTCGATATGTCACACAATAAATATCAGGGAACAGGGAAATAAAATCTAATTTACATGAGCATATTGTTCACATTGAATGTTGCTAGTGCTTTTATCGCTATACTTAAGATAGTTTTTACTTTGCCTAGCGGTGGTTATGTTGTCATTCAAGATATTGTCATAGAAACTTGCGCCTTGCTTTTTAATAAAGCGCTGGGAAGTGCTCCTATGTGCCCTGCCAGCTCTAAACTGCCATGAAAGTGCTATGTGGACATGGGGCCTAATGCTTATAAGTGTAGTCACTGTAAGTCACATTGGACAAAAGTGTCAGCTAAAATGATCTAATTGTATTTAAAAAATTTAAAGAAAAGAAAAGACAAAACTAAAAGGGAACAAATTTAAATTGTAAGTCATGACCTAGGGAAGGAAGGGGTCAAGTAATATAATAATTACATAAAATACGAAACATTTAAACTTTAATATTACAGTAATATAATTTTATATTTGCCTTTAACAAAATGTGCATAATACTTTATTTGAGCAAATATTGTTTGGGGTTGTTGAAGCTGATATTTTTATATTACACCACATCTACTGTATATAAAATAATGCGGTGGTTCATGTCAAGCAATATGCCAGTTCTATTTCAGGGGTTGTGTCTCCAAAAGGTTTGCAGTATTCCCCCTGTTAGTCTGGCTCTGTATATTTTTGTCCCTGTTTGTCTTTTGGCTCACTCTCTCTCTCTCTCTCTCTCTCTCTCTCTCGCTCTCTCTATTTCTGGCTGTCTCTCCTTCTCACCCTGGGGTGGTTGGCTAACCTGTCATCATGGCGCTCTCTCAGCCATAACCCACCACCATCTGTCAGCATCTGTTTAATCTCCCATCAGCCAGTGCAGTTCAACTGTCCATCTACTCTCTGTCTCTCTCTTTCCCAGTCTGTCTCTCACCTGTGACCTGCACACCTATCTCTACTACTCTGTCTTTATCTGCAATTCACACCTGTCCCAGATTACTGGCTTTTCTGCATCGGATAGCTAGCTAACATAGCCCGGTGTGGTGACATGCTGGCTGTGCACACACACAAACAATTACTGCTCAATCAACAGCATCAGCCTGCTGTTGGGGACTGTCAAATGTGCTGCGGAAGGATCTAGAGGATAACGGATATTTATCGGGGAACTCACAGTCTCACATACTATTTGTCTATTTTGCAATAAAAACATGTTAAATTAAACTATGTATAATAGTTTGTAAGAACAGTGTGAGTGTGTGTTTAGAAGTTCTAGGCATGTTCGTACTGTACACAGACAGTGTACTAGCTATACACACCTGTGTGTGTGTGTGGGGGTGTTTTTCAATCATAGATAACTTCAACGTATCACTCCCTAATCCTCTAACGAAGCAGAAGAGTCTGGATAAACCTGCCTGCGCATGGAACAGAAGCCACCATCCACCCCTCATCTCTACCACCATCCTTATCGCCTTCCATCCACCCTTCCTTGTCACCTTCCGTTTCTCGGTTCCTTCCTCCGTCATCCCTCCATCTCCAATTATCTCCCCTTCTGCGATAACTGCCCCTCCCTCTCTCCCACTTTCGCCTCTCGCCATGACAGATGTTGCCTCTATTCTCTTGCCTATCTCAATTCATCATTTTCATCAATTTTTTATAAGAGCAGCACTTCTTACAGCGGGAGGGGTGGTTTGGTAGGACCAAGATATGAGGTGTATGTATTTGTTCTAGATGTGTCTGTGTCTTTAAAGGCAGAGTCAGTCATTCTTGAGAACACTTGCTAACGTCGAGCTCAAATCAAAACAATATCCCTCAGCGGCGCCGCCCCACACATTGAAACGCATTGTGAAGCAAAGCGCATAGTGCTACGGTTTGGTTGATGTGAGCGGTGTTCACCACTTTGTTTGTTGATATTTACGGAGCCAGGGCTGTGTAGAAGCATCAGATTCTTTTTTTAAACACGCATGGAGGACGGTAAGATAGCGAAATGCGAGGAGATATTTGCTGAATTTGCCAAAAAGTGTATTACTGTAGCTTACAACAATATCTGACTGACTATAAGGTATGGTCAGTCATTCTTGCTAACCTTGAGCTCAAATCAAAACAGGTCGTCATGGGTTACTGGTCAAAATGGTTGACGACCATTGGTTTATAGCAAAAGCATTCAATCTTTTTCACCAATGACTCCTGAAAAGAAGTTACCCGCACCTTGAGACCCGACTTTTCTGGTGCAGAAACGTTCATAGCTCTCATGTTTGTACAAGCTATCTACTGTAAAACTGTAAAACTGTAAAACAATAAATCTGCTTGTGAACCCTACGTGTCCCATTCCGACTTTGTTAGCCACAGCAACATTAAGCGACTTACTCCAGACTTGTTGTTGTTGTACCGGCAGCATTCCAGCCAGAGGCAAAACACAGGCCAAAGGCGGGCCAAACATTAAGGCAGTAACAAGCATTGCTTTAAAACATGAAATACAAGCCTCCAATCTGTTTAGCAATGCATGCGGGGCTGTCTGTGCTCTGCTCCATTAATCACAGTGCAGTGGCACTGAACTGTCATCGCAACACTAATAAAGAAAATGCTTTGAGCTGTTTGCATTAAGTAGCCCGTGCGTCTCAAGCTGTCACTCTACCCGTGGCGCTGCTACCATGTACGTGACGCCCCCCATCTTCCCACTCATTTATTCCCCTGCTTTGTTGGGACAAAACCCAAAATCAATTCAAGGCAAAACACTAAAGGCACTGGAGCTGTGGTAAAACTTCATTAGGCTTAATAGCCTTTAGCAAAGTGTGTGTTAGTGTAGATATAGTGCATGCATGTGTGTGTGTATGTTTGTGTTTGTGTGTCTGTCTGTGTACATGTGACGTAGAGTTTGCGTGGGCATAGGTGTGTGTGTGTAAGTATGTGATACGAGTACATGGTTAAAGGCAGGTCTTCAATGTGTGAGAGTATGTATGTGAGGCTGTGTGTGTCCTCTGAGACCAGGGCCTGCTCAAAGCCACAATGTGTCCTATTCAGCAGGGTCTCTGGATTAAAATGTAATTTCATTCAAAGGGGCAAATTGGGTTTTTTAATGTACTAATCTTCATTTTAGTGAAGCAGAATGAACAACAGCGTTAACACATAGCGACTGAATGAAGGAACGCCCTACGGATTGGTTGCAGGGGGGAGTGGTGCCGAATCCAAACAATAAATTACATTTAGAGTCATATTCAATGTAATATATGAAGAATATTGTCAGCTACTTGCTGACTTATGGATTTCAGCCATTTTCTGGTAATATCCCCAATGTGTCAGTCGGATGACATTAGACAAACTACCTGAGGAAAATTATAATTACAGTATATTTGTATAAATTTACATTTACATTAAGGCCTTATACTATTAAAGACAGATTGTATTCATGAGAATATGGTATATAGAATTAGCAACATTGCTCAGTACAGGCAACAAGTACATATTCTGCCATGTTCAACCAAGATAAAGCTGAAAT